>BGZK01000709.1:0-308889 GCA_005406025.1 Eumeta japonica
TCGTTAATTACAGCAATTAATAAACAGCACAAGGTGCTGCTATAAATATCCTTACTGATGAAAATGCTGACGTCACTTATATTTTGCTATCGGGTATTTCGTGAATTTTGGAATTACATGTAGCTCCTAAAAATATAAATAATTTTCCATATCGAACGCTTCTTAATGCCTGCGTTAACTTGACTTCATTGAATTTATGTCGTTGCTATTTCAGAACATGTAAAAAGAGTTTACTTATAAGTACAGTCGTGGATGAGATATGAAATGTTACCAAAAGAATACGGTTGAAACAAGAGATAATTCACTAGTAACAGTTATAATGAATCAACCACAAAATTCTGAAAATTTATTAAAAATGATTTTTTGTTCTTGTAAAACTGGGTGTGGCTCTGCTTGTGGATGTAGAAAAGGTAGCTTAAATTGTGCAAGAGCATGTTTACATTGTAAAGGAGCTACTTAAATGCTTCGACAATCATAGTACCGATGTCATTGAGAACGAAAACAGCGAAATAATCAGTTAAGGTGATTATACTATTAGTAAAAATTGATAATTATTTATAGTATTAACATTTATAACAATTATGCATAAGTTGTTGATAAATTGTTTTTCATCAAAACATCCTCTATAACACTTTTTGGAGCTTCTGGAAATTTCAAATACATTTTCAATAGATTAATTTTTTATATATTCTTTATAAGCATATGTAAAAAATATGATATTTCCTTCAATATTTCTAGAAATTTTAATATTATTTAAATCGAAAATTCATTTTAATATTAAAATGTAAATTTTAATATTAATATGAATTTTCGATATTGTGGTAATTTTCAATAGTTAAGCTATATTTATTTTTCACTTTTTAGCTCGATTGATTGGTAAAAATTTGTAACTTTTAGCAATACAACAATAGTTAAATTAATAATAATGCTTATTACTGTTACTAAATTCTATTACAAAACAGTAATAAAATTTAGTAACAATAATAAGCCACTAGCTCTCACGCAGACGGTACGTGACGAAATTATTCGATCCTGGCGATTCTGATCAGGATAAGAAGATAAACTTATCAAATGATTGTATTGTCATTGGTTCTTGATACGTACGCAAAGTTTCAAATTAATCAGACTTCTTGAAATTGGTGAAAATTAAGCTCAAAGATTCCGTTACATACATAGATAAATATAACCCAAGCTTATAATAATCCTGGCGGTCCTAATAAGGATAATGGGAAACTGTTATCAATTATTGCATTGTCATTGGTCCTTGATACGTATGAAAAGTGTCAAATTAATCGTACTTCTTGAAATTGGTGAAAATTAAGCTCAAAGATTCCGTTACATACATAGATAAATATAACCCAAGCTTATAATAATCCTGGCGGTCCTAATAAGGATAATGGGAGACTGTTATCAATTATTGCATTGTCATTGGTCCTTGATACGTATGAAAAGTGTCAAATTAATCGTACTTCTTGAAATTGGTGAAAATTAAGCTCAAAGATTCCGTTACATATATAGATACATATAACCCAAGCTTATAATAATCCTGGCGGTCCTAATAAGGATAATGGGAAACTATTATCAATTATTGCATTGTCATTGGTCCTTGATACGTATGAAAAGTGTCAAATTAATCGTACTTCTTGAAATTGGTGAAAATTAAGCTCAAAGATTCCGTTACATATATAGATACATATAACCCAAGCTTATAATAATCCTGGCGGTCCTAATAAGGATAATGGGAAACTATTATCAATTATTGCATTGTCATTGGTCCTTGATACGTATGAAAAGTGTCAAATTAATCGTACTTCTTGAAATTGGTGAAAATTAAGCTCAAATATTCCGTTACATACATAGTTAGTTAGTTAGTTACATACAACCCAAGCTTATAAAAGCGTGTTAAAAATGAGTATATAATTTTTTGGAGTATCTAAACCATTCATCTAATTAATATGTAACTGCCGATACGTTGTACTAGCGGGCGGAAAGATTGCTGAAAAAGAAAGATTTCCGAACTACTGAACCGATTATGAATATTAGTTCATTAATAAAATGCTCTTAAAATAGACATTTCATTTTGACGTCATTTGAATATTTGTGCTATTACGGATTCTAAAAATTCTTTCGCTCATAGTAAGCTATACTATTCCCGAGTAATATAGCGTAAATTTTATTTTGATACTAACATTTGTCCCGGCTTTGTTCGAATCGAAACTGTAACCTATAATGGAATCGAAATTGCAAACGAGGACGAGGAGCAGAATCGAGGGTCAGACCGAGGACCGGAGGGATCGAAATCGATTGTGGGACTAAAATTATAATCAAAAGAGTGATCTGAATTGGAATAGGGAATAGCACCGAAATCAGAAACGGGAGCGGGACCTGGATCGAAAGTGAACGGAATTTATTTAAATCGAGACCGGGTTCGGATCCAAAAGTGGAAACGCGATCAGAATCGTGAATGAGATAGCGATCGGAATGATTGAAATCGGAATCAGCCGTTATATAGGATCAAGGAATTCATTTTATGTCCACGCGAGCGATGCTGCGGACGTAAGCTAGTAATATATAGAAAAACGTTCTCTCGGTGCAATTTCATCGTCGCAAATAAGCGGCTTTTACTTGCTCCCTCGCCACAAGAACAACATTTCTGGCTTTTAGATTACCTGAATAAGACTTTACTTCAGTTGTATTATTCATTTGGCACGTATTCATATACTTTTTAAGAATTACAAGTTTTCCTATCAGCTGCTTTAGAGTTCATTGCCTATCCGAATTATTATCTCAATCCCGAGAGTATATTTTTTTTATTAGATCCATAGTCGAAATCGTTTGTCGGTGTAATTTTAATATATTGAACAGCAAGTAGTAGCATCTAATTTTAGCAATGAACTCGCAAACAAGACCGACGGCATTAAATATCGCAAGTTAACTAACAACGAGTTTGTTAACTATCTAAAAGTGAGATGTACAAAAAATAATCCACATTGACTTCATGTTTTCAGATACATATCGAATTTACTAGTTTTACTTATGGCACTACATATTTTTCTTGGCTGAAACTTCGATTCTCTACGGATAACCATGTTTGAGGTCAAAATATATTGTGTATCAACCTAGGCTTCAATATTCTTATGTTTACTAAAGTTGGACACACATAGAACATACTCCTTAATCAGTCACTTTTTAGTTATTATTTTTAGAAAAGTTACTTATGGATATGATGCGTAACACTAATTACATATTTTTTATTATGTATTACTATGCAATACTTTATAATAAACAATAAAGTTCATGAGTAAAAGTCAGCAAACAATGTAGTTAATAAAGTTAAAGTTAAAAAATACTTGTTATAAGTCTGTCATTAAACATTTTTATGAGAAATAATACTCAGTGAAAGTTAAAACTTAAGTAAATATTCTTCCATCAGCAATTGTAAAAATAATACTTTTACCTTCATATATGAGTGGCATTACGGCCCGGTACAATTGCAGATATCTGGCCACTACGGGGTATCTGGTAACTGCAATTATTGGACATTTTGGTTTGTATTTTGATACTGCTTGAGCGCTTTTTCCAGACGTGGTCACCACGACGATGGCGGCGGCTACCACCCTCTGTGCTGCCAGTACACTCGCTATTGCTGTACTGGTCGTGTGATCACATGGGATTGTTGTCTGGGACCATAGAATCATTTAAAAAAACAAAATGAACCAGTCTATCTTTGGGATTTCCTAATCATTAATTGTTATAGATTCTGTTTGTAAAAATATGTTTTCATTTTTATGAATTACAAAAAATAGGTTATGCAAAATACAACTATGATAGACAACTAAAATCCAATCCAAGGTATAAAATATGTATATAGGGGAAATTATCTGGGGCTAGTCATGAGTAAATGAGTCAAATTGTCAAAGAGATAACTTTGGAGAAATATTTACATTTTTTTTTTTGATTATTCATTCGATTTACTATAAATCGATTGAAGAATTACAGGTTCGCAGAAATCGAGAGGTATTATTCGTTTTAGATTTTCTGAAAATTTCAGCACAATTGGTTTATTAAATTTTCAATAATTTAAAAAACATTGTCTTTTAATGTGTTTAAATATGTTTTTTATGATGTTAAGAATTTTGTATATTTTTTTCCGAAATCCTAATTTTTATTTGAGAAGATAATAATAGTTTTCTTAATTTCAATCTTGAAAATGTTTTTCGGGTTCTGCAAAATCTCATGATATTGGTCAATTGAATTTGAAAGATATAGAAGCAGAATTTAAAAACAGGTCCTTTTATGAGTCTTAAGCGAGACAATTGAAGATCGTATTTACGTCATTTGATAGTCTTAATTACTCCTATCTTCCTTTTTATGCTCGAAAATGTGCACGTATTTTTCATTTCAAGCTTTTTACGCTGGAACATAGCGATAATTTTGGTATCGATCTGCAGGGTTAATCGTGTTCCAGATTCTTTTGTAATACAAAGTTATTTCATTGGCTGTTGGATTTTTTTGTGTAATTATACCCACCTTCATCGATTTCTGTGCGATACGAACTTTTTCTCACCTTCTCCACCAAGTCCTGAAATAACTGTTTCGTCCACACGCAGGCCTCAGCTTCCAAACAGGCCGCAGCCATTGTGGCCACACATTCTACGGGATGCTCGCCCACAGCCGTCTCAGCTGTCAGCATCAGGGCGTCGGTGCCGTCTAATATGCAGTTCGAGATGTCTAATAGCTCCGAGCGGAGTGGAAGTATCTTAGTCGTCATGCTTATCAGTAACTGGGACCTCATGCATATGGGAACGTTGGCCTGCGTACGAGATTGCTCATTGAATAGAGGCGTCATGATAACAATGTAATTTTGATTGTTCTGAATACGGGTCTTTTAAGTGATCAGTATTTCGAATTGAGAAGGTGGACATCGAGGATAAATAATTTAATATTTATAAAAAGAAATATAAAAAAAAACCGACCACGGTTTTTGGCACTAACAGCAGAGTTATGAGTGCGACATACGGATAGGCGGATAGGACAAAACTATAAGAGTTCCTTTTTACCGTTAATATTACGTACAGAGTTTGATTTGAACACGTGAAAGAGCGAAGTTCAAGGGTACTTCAAGCTCCTATTACGTTAAGAAGTTAATCAGTTAAAATATCTACCGACTTTCTTAGATACGACAGTTAGACAAGTAGATGGTTTAAAAAAAAATATATATATATTTAATACATAACTGGATAAGCAAACTGGAGAAAAAAAATATAAAAGTAACTTACTATTGTTTATGTGGATTAATGCTGTAATTTTTTGTTATATAAAAAAATAAAATTAAACTGATTAAGTTAACTATGTGTTATAAATTTATTTGAAATAAATAATTAAAATTATATAATTATACCTACTTATGTGGCTTGCAAAGTAGTAAAATCTTTAATAGAAAAATGATTGCTATAAAATCAAAAGTAATACTATCTTGTTTTTGTTGAGAACTTGATAAAAAGTTATTTATGTCTATTTACATTTAGTATAACTAATGTATATCCATACTACTACATATATAAATCTGCAGCATCTATCTGTACCATTTTTTTGTAAAATTTTGTGATAGATACTCGTATCTTGAATAACTGACCTCATTTCAACCATTTTTAAAATCCATGTCCGTCTGTCTGTCAGTCCTTTTATAACTTATATACTTTTGTGTGTACGTGTGCATGCGCGTGCGCGAGTGTGTGACTATTTGCGTATGTGTGTGCCCATGCGTATCCGTGTATGTGAGTCATAATTTTATGGTGGTTTTCCGTGATTAATAGGTAAAGAAAATCTGCCATTTAATTTGTTGTCATTTATTCTGAAACAATAGCAGTATAATTTGTTATTTGTTTATAATAATATTGTAAAAAGGGAAAGTTTTTAAATTTGGATGTAGTTGTAGTCTGTGGAATTACTGATGCGATTTCGAAAATTTTGTCATTAATAGGAAACTATTATTCTGACTACCGAGTGCTACAAGCTTTTTTTTTTTAATTACGATAAAGATGTGTTTTCAGTAAGAACTTACAATAACAGTAATTGAAGTTAGAAAAAAACTAGACGTTTGCTTGATTTATTGGGGTGCGCGACCCAAGCGCTTTGGAATAAGGAAATAAAATGTATAGTATATTAAAAATATTAATAAATGTATATATCTGTACCTCGGAGGTGTAAGACACCATGCAACATTTTCCAGCAAAATCATTTAGTGGAAAAATCTTTTTGTATTTTTCAACCTCTTTCTGGAGGTACAGGATACTGTTGAAGGATAGAATTTTGTATGATATGCTATAGATCGATGCTAAGGAAAAAGGCCGATACGCAGCGCATTCCCTATGGAGGCAAATACTACAAAAACTTTGGGAGTACTCACCTCGTGTTCTTCTGAGGTTGCGGCGGCCCGGGCGCGCTCTGAACGGAGTTATTTCTTATAATAATCCAGCAGTTAGATCTCGACGCCCAGCCTGGGAGCGGAGATATCTACTTCATCCATTTTCTTCTTAGTGCTGCTCGTCGCGTGAACAATGACGCATTCGCGCGAATATTTAAACCTAAGACCGTTGGCTTGCGCTAACCGCGGGAGTTGTAAAAGACACGATGTTCGATCTGTTTATCTAATTAAAATAGCTAAAAGTACTTTAACGTTATATGCCACCCTTCTGAGAGGCAAGGAACATTATATGAACTTGGATTCATATACTTCTAAAAATTTTGTATATAAAGAAAACGGCGCAGGATTCGTTCGAGTTGTATTCGTTCAAAAATTATATAAATTGTATTTAAACATGTGTAAGGAAAGAAACATTACTAAAAATAAAATTGCTAAAAAGCGGTTGTGTAATGATATTTTTAATGAGGAATTTAAGTTGTCTATTAAACCTTTTGAAATTAGACACATGTGACGATTGTGATACATTTACTGCTAAAATAAAATCCACATTAACTAATATTAAAAAGAAGTTCTACAAGGTGAATATGTTTGTGAATACTTCACAAAAATAAAATAATTTATTGAATTATAAAAATATTATGCAAGTAACTGCACGACAAAATGCCTATTTCTTGATTTTCCACAATATTGCCCAATGTAATGTAGTGTCTTATACTTCCGAAGTACAGACATATATATGTATATATAATATTTCAGCCACAGAGACGGATTTTATATTAGAAGTAAAACAAATTAAACTAAGAAAAGTTTGGATATGGTTTACAAGTACACTCTACGAATTCTTATAAAGCACATAGTTTAAAAAAGACGGAGCGGTGGTGGCTCGGTGGTCAAGGTTCGGCTGCGGATCCGAAGTCATCGGGTTAGACCCTGACCACGGCCGAATTGATCAATGAGCTTTTAACCCGAGTCAACGCAAACCAAACGCTCCGTACATAGGAGACCACGTTGAACCGTTTGTTCCGGTTGTTGTCATCGCGTTGGTGGCGGTAGCGTTTAACAGCGCCCAATCTACAACATTGTCGGAGGACATGTCCTAACAGTGGAGTAAACAAAGCCTGACACAACAATCGGTATAGTATAGGAGCTAGCAACGTTTTCGAGCGAGAATTTCAGGTCAGCTGATTTATTGATATGTCGTCTCTCTTGCTCTTTGGGTTAGGGTCTGGGCTGTCTGGCTGGCGGTAGCGGTTGCGTTTACCTGTGCGCATCCTATCTGTACAGGTAATGATACTAACTTTTAAAATAATTTTAAGAAGGTTCATTTTTAATATTTTAACTTTAGATAAGCTTAACAAACACCCACCTCTTATTGCCAGAAATTTTGTCATTGCTAACAATGAGCCAGACGCCAATTTTGATATATTTTTTTTTATTGAAAATTCAAAGTATTTCAGTTTGTCTATAATTTTAATATTATGTTGTTTAAGTATGAAAAGACCTAAAATTAATTTGTCAGACACTAATTCTGTTGTTAAACTAGTTGTCTTAGACTAATAATGATATTATACTTTTATAATATCTTGTAGTCCAATGACTATAGTATTTAATTCCTTTAAGCGAATTCGCCTTATCTTCTCCAAATTAAATAAATAGTGCAGTAAACAGGAAAAGTTAAGTGGACATTAACGTGATTCCGAGATCAGCTTAGAAACCAAAAATCTACTCTATATCCATGTAGAAAAAATTGCAAGTAGTTGTTGATCGATAGAGTAATACAAATTATAAATGCGAAATATTATACTATGGTGTTGTTAGACGCGATGATGTAGATAAAATGTAGCCATTAAATTAGTTTCAAATAATTAATTACCTTATTTGCCCGAGCGATTAAGTTCTTTTGGGCTAATATTAATTTTTTAGGCTGTACATCTGTTCCCAGCTCCTGCCTGCAAACGATTACACCGCTGGATACCTAAAGTAAAGGATTCATTTAGAGGGTACGAGAAAGAGTACTAAATAAATAATATTTACTCAAGGCGTATTAAGCATAATAAAATATTCAATAGTTAAAATATTAAAAATAACCCCTAAGAAAGCAAAGCAACTCCTAACAAATAATCCTTTAGCACATTCTCAATAACTTTGTCAAAGTATTGTACGACAACACTTTACCCTGGGTAAGTTACTTTATCTCTATGTGACTAAAGTTTGTTTATTCAGGAAAGCACCCAAATTCTAAAGCTGTCAATTCAGCTGAACGAGATCCAATTATTTACTATTTTAACTACAAGTAAAATTTTTTTACGTCGAAATCCTTTATAATTTTTAATTTTATTATAAAACATTTATTATTTTTTCTTCTTATTTCCCTAGCTACAATATTGCGTTGGTCTTCTTCACTATGTGGTGTCCAAATGTGGTGATTTTATCAATTCATAAATCACGTTTTTAAAAATAATTGAATTTGGTTTTAGACATGTGACATCTTGATGATAGTTGTACCAAAAAAGTGGAATACAAACAATCACCTCCAATATTTCCTCGAAATTTCTATAACCTTCAAGAGATTTGATTTCAGAAATTATAAATATTTTCTTTCCTTTTGGACCCAGAATCGATTTCAGCTCTTTTACAGGAGAAGAGTTGTGAACGAAAGGAGCAACGATGATGTCGACCTGAAATAATATAGACTAAGTGAATAAGTAAATAAGGTCAGACGATATTTTTGCCAATTCCATTTGTGCTTATGCCAGCTGTACCTACAATAAAAACGATTCTGCAATGCCTTTGGGACTAGAAGCAATACAAGATAATATTATTACTGAAAGTACAAAAACGTGAATAAAAATTTAGAACATAAGTTGTTTGTGTTATGAAATTCTCATTTATTTCTTGGAAAAATAGGCTCCGTGTTAATTTTACTAAATAGCTTATTGATAGTCTTAGTATTTAATATATACAATATATAAATATACAAGTACGTAGATACTTTAGATAATTATCTGATAACTAAACCACTTTCATATGTACATTTCATATCTATTTATATGTTTCTGGATTTTTTATGATTTCCTCTGATCTTATATTCGTATAGCAAGTTGTTTGATAATGTGTCCCACCATATAATAGTTCACTTATAATAGACACATTAACTTCACAAAAAAAGAAACTGCGTCATAAAAGAGAATAAAAGTAAAAAAAAACACTTATTTTATTAAAAGCTTGACATGGTAAATTGACTGTACAGTAGAGTTCTCTTATAATCTAATCAGTAATCTATAGTATCAGTGTCCGGGTTGGTTTTAAAGTTACTAAACACAGTCTAATTTTGATATTTACCTAGTGTATACGCTCCGATTAGAGTAATTAAAAGATAACTTAAATATTTAATAAAAATATGTGAACTACATTTATTTTATTAATGTACTAATAGAATTAAAATTTTACAGCTTGCTTACTCATAAATAGCTTCGAAAGTCCGTACACTACCTGTTGACGCACCGCCATCTCGATGTCGAGTCTGTCGTTGTCCGTGAAGTTGGGCATGTCGAATACGACGTTAGGTATGAAAACGTCCTTTTGGGAGCCGAGAAGGCCGCCTCTTTCGATTCTGCACGTCATCGTCGTCGTCGAGATCACCTCGACCCTCAGCTCTATCCGCTCGTTGTCCAACAGGACCCGGTCGCCCCTCTTCATTTGCTGCACGAACCCGCCGAAGTCTACGTATAGCGTGTAAGGTGAACATCTATCCTTGTAGGTCTCGTCCGACGTGAGCCTCACCACCTCCCCTTCTTTCAAATCCACGTGAGTGCCGTAGGTCTATAGAATTAATGAAAATGCAATACGGGTAATTGCGATTATACTGAGCCGTAAAGTGGGTTGCAGGAAAGAAAATTACGTTTAAGAATTCTTAAAAATTAACTAAAAATATTGGCTAGCACTAGAAAATCTTACTTTATTATTACTTACTTATTTAAATAAAAACCGAAATTCCTGAGGAAAAACATAAGTTGTCAAATTCATACTAATATTATAAATGCGAAAGTACGTCTGTTTGTCTGTCTGCTACTTCTTCACGCTTCAACCCCTGAACCCATTTCGATGCAATTCGGTACGGAAATAGTTTAAGTCCCGGGGAAGGACATAGTCTACTTTTTGTTCCAATGTCTGTCCGTTCGTTTCTATGGTTTTTCATGGCTCAACAATAGTTAAATTGATTTTAATAAACTCAAAGTGTAGTAATAGAGCACACAATTTTTTCATATATGTCCTTGTTTGTTTATCTTTGGGTCTGTTTTTCTATATGTTTACTTATAACTTAACAATGACAACCAATTTTGATAACATTTGGAAAACAGACAAAAATAATTGGTACATAAAATATAGGTTCCTTTTTATTTCTTTGTATGTTTGTATGTATCACTCCTTATAACTAAAAAAAATAATAGTAATTTATTTTATTTTGTCGGTCATGCTTATTGTTTGTTTCATTTAAAGAAGGAACGATGTTAGAGTAGGTAATGAGGATTGAGAGGGAGACGGGAGAGTAAGCACATCTTACTATGCTTACGACGTAATTCAGTGTCGGTAAGAGTACCACAAAACTGATAAAAGCATTTTCGTTTGGGTAATTTTGATGTCAAAGAAGAACCTCGCTCTGGTCGACCTGTTACAGATAAAGTCAATGCCATTTTGGAGGAAGTAGAACAATATCTATATACAATATTAGTTCTTACAATATAGCTGAAAAGCTGAGAATTGACCACAGAATAGTTTTAACCGATTTGGAAGGATCTGGATACTCGGGTCCCACATGAGTTCACTGAAAGAAATCAAATGAATCGTGTATTCATTTGAGATTCTTTATAGAAACGTAATTAAACTGGACTGTTTTTTAAAGTATTGATCAGTGGTGATGAAAAATTGATTTACAACAAGAACGTGCGAAAAAGATCAAGGTCAAAAGACAATCAAGTTACACAGATTATAGCGAAACCCGGATTATCTCGCAATAAGTTGACGCTATGTGTATGGTGAGATTCGAAGGACGTTATTAATGAATAACGTCCTTCGAATCTTACAATCAAAGCTTACAATGGTAAGCTTTTACTGACGGGCAAAACCGAATTCTATTGCCAACAGCTGATAAGACTCAAGCAAGAAGTTGAGAAAAAACGGCCGGAGTTGATGAACAGAAAGGATATGGTTTTTTACCATGATAAAGCCAGACCACACACATTTTTAGCAACACACCAAATATTGAGAGAATTTGATTGGGAAGTGTTAATGCGTTCACCATATAGCTCTGATTTTGTACCTTTTGATATTTACTTTTTGCGGTCTCTTCAAAATGTTTTAGGTAGTTTTAGGTTAACAGCAAGAAATGACTGTCAAAACTACTTGTCGCAGTTTTTTGATCAGAAGTCCCAAAATTTCTACACATAATAATTAAATGTAAATGAAATATGATGAAAAATTTTCTTGATTATTTGTATATAACATACGAAAAAACCTTTTTTCCCAACCCAATATGTTAAACACTTATTTTTTACATGAACGCCATATAATGGTGATTATTATTGTTTTTTTTAATAATCTGTCCACAAAGGGAATTTGATTATGATTAAAATATTTTAGAAGACATTCAGAAAAGAACCAGAAAGCAAATTATACCTTTTTATGTAAGTCTGCGCTACATATATATAGAGAGATTTAATTTTCAACTCTTTTAGAGATCTATAGTTAGTTACCCTAGGGTTCTTCTTACTCACGTCAGATATGTGTCCAGTTCTTATTTTCCGACCTGCCAAATTTATTGCCACAGCCACGGGACAGTTTTTTCTCATAACTTCACTGTAATTCTTGGTAGCCTCACGTACCATTTTGATCATTTCAATATTCTCGTCTCGGGTGCCAAACGTAGTATTGATTACCGCTACGTTCATACCCACCGATATCATCTTTTCCAACGTTTCTATATCGCTACACGATTTACCTGCGAAAGAGAAATCATTATGAATCTAGTACTTAACTGCAATTCTGTATATGAAAAAATACTTTCAATTCAATGGATATACCAATAACGCAAAATATTCCTGTAAGTCTTTGACAGGCTGGAGGTCTTTTTATATCCAAGTTCAGCATGTAGTCTAAGCGTGATGATGCGTGTGTAGCGTAGAGCTGCTGTCCAGGTAACTCCATCGCGTTGAACTTTACACAGATCAAACATTATATGTGTCATCGATTCTAATAGGACTCTTAACACATCGTATATTGCACTTACCTCGCCCAATTTTTTATCATTCTGAGTGGGCCAAACCATACTTATATATTGACTATTCTAAAAATGAATATGATAATAAGCAATTATAAACTGAATCATACTATAATCAAGTTAAAGTTTAAAATGTCAACGAGTACATCAGTCGTCGGAAAGTTTTTTTTCTGTAATGGCGTATTGAACCTTTTCGTAGACGAAATACAGTTGATGTTTATATTTCGAATGAATTGGAATTTTACATACATGGAGTCTGGAACGCTTTAGGTATCAAAAACGATTTTGTCGAATAATTGGAATTTTACATAAAGCCACAATCGAATTCTGTCAAATGTTTAGTATACGCCAATAGTTAGTATATGATTCTTTATTCTATTAAATTTCTCCCCACAACCTCTTTTAGGTCGACTATAGCATGAAGCTTAATATCTGCTTAAAAACATATCTATGCTTGTGCTTTTAAAGCTTTTAAAGGTTTTTCCCAAAAATATTCTCCTACATTGTTTTCTATTTTTATGTTTTTTGACAAATCCCACCTAATTTTTAACAATTTTCTATTTAAAACAGAATATTGGACAATTAAGTTTGTTCGGGTTCTATTAAATAATTTACTAAATGAGAAATCGGAAGGAAATATACCAACCGACAGCATCAAATATTAGAAAATTTCAGTACGCATAATTATTTAATATTTTGTCAAAATATGTACTATTGGTATTCAATTAAATATACTCCACACGTAAGCATGTCTGCATATGACAAAAACCGAATCAGTCCTACACAAATGCGGAGAATGCACGTGCACATGTTTGCGTATCTGTCATCTCACCGTGTTATCGGTCTGTCGCTTCTTAGCACACATCAAAGGGCGAAACCCTAAAGCGCGGTGCACACAGCGTATATAATACGCAGGAACGCCCGGGATGTACAGATGATACAAACATTTTCACGTAGCCCGCACACGATGGCAATGCCTTTATACAGTCCATACATTTGCCGTATCCATCACAGTAGTTAGACGTGTCAGATGTGCCCTTCTTATCTACTTACATAGAACGCATTCGATGGATTGTCTACTCTTGTTATTGGGCAGTTATACGACGAGTCCGATTATGAATTCGACATTGAACCGGATCCTAAGGTCTGGAAAATAAAAATGTACTAAAATATATTTCGTGTTTATACAAACGCAGTGCAATTAATTCCTTTGGATGAGTTTGTGCCGTTGAGAATGATAATAATAATATAAGAAACATTATTTTGTTTTGGTCGCCTTTACTTTCATTCACGCGTTTTCTATGTTTAAGTATAAAAAAAAGAAAAACGAGTTACGGTTCACTTAAATTGTCATGAACATGTGTCGTTGTTTAAAAGCAACGTTAAACCGTTCTTAAAAAAAGGAACGTACTATTGTACTATAAGACTGACCATGATTTAGCTGTCCAAATATATTAATATTGAAATTTTATTATAACCTTACATATATTTCACTACACATATTGCGTTATCATGTTTTGTTCACATCTTGATATAGGATCAATATATTATTAACAGGTGGGGTGCACTATAAGTTTCTGGAACTGGCCACTTACATAAACAATATTTAAAAAGTAATTACTACATTTGAAAATGGAAATTTATGGCTGTAGTTTGTTTCATCTTGGCGTCATTTTAAAAATTCCGTTTTATCATCACTATAGATCTAAGTCGTGAAAATTTGCGTAGTATGATTTTCTAAGATTTTCAGGGTAATTTGACAGCTCAGCAGAGTCTCGGTAGGCATGAACTGCTTTTGACGATGTGAAAGACGACTATTTATACAGGTTTTCCGAATTCAAGCGCAGTTGTATCAATCTCAATGACGAATTTCATGATGGTCCTTTGTCCACCACCGTGAACAACAAAATCAACCTAGATCAGGTCAATCACCTAGCTCCGTTGAAAATCGAACTTTATCCAGAGAAGTGGTTCTGGAACAAAAACAATGAACATTGTAATTAAATCACGAAATAAATAATTTGTTAAAATATTTATAGTTTAAATGTGATAAATCTGGCGCAGCCCATTAATGATAATCATATTCTTAACTATAAGGTCAGCTTACATTTAATTATATTTTATTTCTTTTTTTTAACTTAATTCTATGTGTATTATTTTATTTAATTGGGTAAATTGTAAAATGTGTTATTTGCTATTGTGTTATAATTTCAAGGCGTAATTTATTAAAACTTTATTTATTTGAAGAAATTTATACACTTAATAATTTTTTAGAACATATATAAAAATATAGAAGCACACGAGTGCACGTGGAGAATTTAATCGTAGGCTTGATTGATTTTATTGAAATTAGTATTTTAATGGATATTATTTTTTCATTTGGACTTGAGTTGATACCTATTGATACTTTGATTTGACTTGACTATAATATAGATTGTCTGATATTGAATTTTTACGTAGCTAACCCTAGTGCTAAAGACTATTATTCTGAGGTCACGATGCTTGAGAAATCTCCAGTATATTACTTTATATTGTACAGATCTTTTCTTTCTGAACGAAACTATACAAAACTCAAAGAATCAATTTTTTTTTTGTAATCGACATAAATCATATGCATATAATTTTAATTGTTTATGTCCAACTGTGACATGTTTCGGAAAGTATTTACTGTGCCGAATAACACAATTAACTCGGTCGCGCATAAATGCGCCGTTGGAACCCCAAACTCAACAAAGAGCCTGACTGCGGTCGCCCTAAGTCTTGCTGCGACCGAAACCAGTAGGGAAATAAACTCTTGCTCTAACGCGGGAAGGGAGCTCACAACTCTATTTTGGTGGTACGTGAAAAGCTCGCGATACTGCACGTCCGCCCGTGAAGTTTTCGCGACAACCCGATAAAAGCCCAGGTTCAGACTGTGAATCCTGAGAGAGTCGAACTTCTGTTCCCGATCGAAAGTCAGACTCTTTCGCACTATGTAATTTTACTAAGTTTATTGACTAGGCGATCATGCATGTCAAAGCACACACGTATTATCAAACGGCAGATGTACATGTTAGCCCATAAGTTAGAGTTTCAATATCATATTATATGATATTGCCTGTTTAAAAATTTTCATAATTACAATATTCAATACTTTTGAAGTCCTCTAAATTCATTTGTCTTTAGTATGGATATTAAATTATGCTATTATTAGCGCTGCACAATACAGTACGTGCGTGGCGACGGTGCGCGTGCTCAGAAACATGAACAAGTATGAACTATCTCAAAACGGAGTATAGTCCATATATGGGTCATGTGGGGTGCAACGACTCAAATGTATTGGTAAGATATCGTGGGCTCGCTTAATAGAGCGATTCATCGTGATAGCTCTGTGATGAAAATATATTTTTCAGTTTTTGTGTGCTCTTTGAATATTGCATAATGTGAGCGATTTGCAAATAGTCTACATCCCTGATGCGAGTGTGGTTTATAGCCACTGAACGCTCTTATACTAGTGAAGCCTCATTGTTGTATTGTTGAGAATAGGTTGTGTGGCGGATTGTGCAGATAAAATGGAAGGAAATTACTGAACAGCATGACAATCATGTGCTAAAGTTTTTTAAGTTGGTACTGAATCGTTAAAATAGGAAAGTCGCCAATAAGACGTGCTAATGTATACGGTGTTATTTAGCGGAAAAGTAATTGCATGTGACAGACAATAGTTTAATAATAGAATATTTATAATAACAAATATATAAAAAACAGATTTCATTTCTTTCTATACGTATAGCTATTTATTTAAATGGAACTGCATGGTGAAATTTTAAACTGTACGAGATAGAAGAATACTTTCTTCCAGGATTTTCCTGTTTTTCTTTTTTAAAAACCAATTAGCACAATATTTTTTTTTATTTAAGTGTACCTGTTGCCCAGAAACAGTTGTTGAGTACAAATGTTTTTTTTTGGGATGTCCGTTATGGACTAAAAAAATTTGAGCGACAGTTAATCGTCGGTAAAATTAAGTTGCGATTCCTAAAACATTCATTTTACTGATATTTTACGTGGAAATTTAAAAAAAGAAATTTAATTTAAGAATTAGGAGACCTTATGTTCTTCATTTCTATTTATAATTGAGGTTCAGTAATTTTGACGATAAGTGGCTTAAGTTTAGGGAATGTTCTATTCTCGTATATTTTCTTTAATTTTTTTGAAGTCTTTGAAGCATTTGATATGTTAGAAAATGCATATGACAAAACCTTTTTTGTTTTCAAAATTAGCCGTCTAAAATTAACCTTTAAAACTGAGTTAGTTTATTGGCGTTATACGGTTGTGATCGAGTCACCTGCCTCTGTATATTTATTAAATTACAACTGTTTTCGTCCTACAGAAAAAAAAATTGTGACAGACGGATAGGCAGATACACAAACACGAGAGTGATCCTATAAAAATTCCGTTTTTTTCACAGGGTGTACGGAACCTTCAAAATATTTACAAATATAATTAGTGGAGATGTAGAAAGTAAAAGCTTCTTTTTCTTATAATTGATTTTATTATTAGTGTAAATTTAGATAAAGTAAGTCTAAATCGTGTGTAGGTATACTATACATAAATAACTGAGAGGAGAAAATGTTTTTTTAAGCGCCGATGAGGATCACAGCTGTCGTTAGCAACGCTTGTTAGAAAAAATAAACAAAGGATCCAAAACCGTTATTTACCGAAGGGCTATTAGGGATCAGGCGAAAGCGTAAACAGAAAAACGAAAATAAACGGTAGCGAAATGTTTCAGAACCTGTACTGTTATATTAAATGCATACTTATTACATAATGACAGCGAAGAATTTTAACAATAACAGTTTTTGTGTCGGTATGAAAAACAATGTTTTTACTATTTGTCTCTGTAAATATGTATAAAAGTTAAGTTGACATTGATTGACTGATTTACACATCAATGTATGTACAGCTTAAAATAAAATACAGGAAAACACTAAAAAAAATATTCAAAATTCAACTCTCAAGGCGGCGACAGTGGCAAATCAATCAATCAATAAATGCCTGTAAGGTAAATCAGAATCGTTAGCTTGGAAGATGTCTTAAGTCGATATCTAAGGTAGACATTGTAAATAAAATAGGTGTTTCAACATTGTGGAAATTTACCCTTAAAAAGGTGAACTCAGGGATAAAATGGTGAACTAGGTCTAGAAGCTTGAGATTTTGCACAACGCCTTATTACTACATAGAGACCTTATTCACGTTGATAAAGTGACGAATAATCGGGATTAAGAACGGTAACGATATTGGAACGGAGAGTAGGACCCGGGTTTGGCCCTGATGGTGGGCCCGGAATCGAAATTGAGATTGTGACTGATAAATGATGACTTATAAATGATAAAGGGATTTATTTTATGTTCACATCGATGGAGTCGCTTACCAAAATTAGTAGTTTAAATTCGGCGACGTACTATTTTTTTTTGTAGTTTTCCTCGTGCGAAAGGAGGAAATGAGGAGAAAAACCCATTATGGGCCGTCCGTATGCCCAGGCATAAGGGTGTGTCCGACTCGCACGGACTAAAAACCTCCTGCACAACTTATACATGTAATGTTGAAAGCTAAAAGTAAAAGTTTTGACGTCTTCGTCTAAAGCGGCCACTTCGGCATGGAGATGCCGTCGGCGCGTGACTGCCCTATGGGTGCTTAAATTGGCAAGTACCTCGGCATAGGAGATCACGTGAAGTTTGCCGTGCGGTCTGACACTCTTAAAAGGGACACCAGGAGACGCGGGAAACGTATCGGATTAATGACCTTCAAGGGTCGTAATGGATGGGGGAACCCTTACACCTAGTCCGTAGTCGTCTTATTAATTTCTATGAGTTTTTTCATCTCGACGGTGAGATCGGGCGGATCTAATAGGACATTCCGTGGTTTTCTACAAAAATGAAGCGGGGGATGTGGCTCGTAAGATATGGCCGAAATTAATAAAGGATTCGGATAGCTACTCGCTATGTCGAAGAAACGTTCTGATGCGTCCTTCATAAATAAAGATGGTTGAGAGATCTAAGCCCCGTTGAAACACAGAGTTTCTGACGTACCATGGTGCGTAAGCTGCTCTCCTACATAATTTATTCTTGCAGATCATATTGTGCTTTAGGCAGTGCATGAGCAAAGACTGGACTCGCGTATGTCATGACAGGCCTGATACACATCGTGCATATCGTACGCTTGTTACGTAATGACATTTTACTTCTTCTATCTATCATACCATATAAACGATATAGGTAGAATAATGCTAATTTCCTAACACGAGCGATATGGTCTTTAAAGAAAAGATCTCTATCGATCGTGATGCCTAAGTATTTATAATGGTATTGCCACGGAATTGATTGATTTAATATATGTAAATTGCTATTGGAACAATCAACTTCCGAATGCTATAATTAAAGTCAATAGATGCTGATTTTTCAGGATTGACTTCTGTTCTCCAGAGTTGGAGCCATTGTTTTAACTCATCAATGGTCCTCTGTAACCGCGAAAGAATATTCTGGAAGCAATTGGACCTAAAAACCAACACAGTGTCATCCGCGAAAAGCGCGAGTTGGACGCTCGTTTTCGGTCGCAGGATATCATTTACGTAAGCGGACAGCATAGGGGAGAGCGTGGAACCTTGAGGTACTCCAGTTCTGAATGGTTTCACTGACGAGTAAGTATTGTCAAGTCGGAAGGTGAAGTGGCAATTACTAATATACTGATGGATAATGATTACAAAACGATCTGGAAGCTTTAATTGGTAGAGCTTATGTATAAGATCTGCGTGCCATACCCTATCAAAGGCCTTAGCTACGTCAAAGAAGACCGCCACTTTCTTTCTTTTGACTTTGAAGCCCTCCGAAATATATTCTACTAATTGGAGGGCGTGCTGTGGACAAGAATGGTTAGGTTTGAATCAGTGGCGAGGGGTGAGAAAAATATAAAGGGAAGCTGAACCTTAAAAAATTGTCAACATTAAACATTATTAATAAAAATATAACTATTACTACCGAGCTCCGTAACGCCCTCTGGTATAACGCGGAGATATTTCATTCGCCACTTTTGGCATACTTGAAGTCAACGATAGAATACAAACGGAAGACTTCGAGCATGCATAAAAGCAGCTTTGAAAAAGCTAATGAAGTAGTTTCCTTTAGTCGAATTTATAGCAGCGCAGTGGATAAATGAATTAAATGAGATAAAAAGCTATTTAAATTCTAGTGGTAATCTACGATTTTTCTTGAGAAAATGAGCTAATACCAAGTCATAAATTTGGCTTACTTTTGATTTGCAACAGTAAATGTTTTTCTATAGACAACAACGCGAGATCTGAAAGCCTTTGTTCTGTCTGGCTATTCCTGAGGTACGTATGAATGCGTTTGAGAGCTGAAAAGATCGTTCCGCGGCCGCAATTGTTATCGGAAGGGTTAAACAGATATTACTTAAGCTTAAAATTTGAGGAAATGTATCTTTTAAGATATCTTTTTGTAAATGCAAAAATAACTCGTACATATCTAATCCTTTAAGCGAGGGAGACGAATATAATACTTTTAACTCATTTTTTAATGCATTTATGTCAAAAATTCGAGGAAATAATAAATTTAAATTATTTAGTTTATCCTCAGGAAATGTACGTTCGAATAAATCATATTTCGACTTACTTAGTAAATCTAAAAACGACAAATTGCTTAGTGAACTATATCTGGTTTGAATTTGATTTTAACATTATCTACAATTTCGATGAAAATACGTTTATACTCGCGTTTTAAGTCTGATTCTGAGCTAAATAGACGTCGGCGTCTTCGTGGAGGCTCACTTATATCAGTGACACTGTCGTAAATTTCGTCAAACTTATTAATGAAATTACTCTCAAACCAATTTAATAGCAATTGAACTTCGCGAATAACGACGTCTATATCACTCTGTTTATTTTGTAGCAAAGCGAAAGTGATATCTGTTCGTGCAAATAATTCAGCTAAAGTATGCAAAAAAAAGCAAAATTCCCCATCTTCTAATGTCATTAACAAACTTTCTGATATGGCAATTGATTCAGAATCCCAATCCATCGGATTTTCTATAATTATATTAAATGTTTGTATTATGTCGGATCTACAGTTACAAATGACATTAATAATACGAGAATGATACTGCCATCGAGTTTCTGCGACACCAGGCAAACGACGATCTGACGTTAATTTTAAAAGACCCGAACGTTTAGTAGATTTATTAAAAAAATTTATTATGCAATTGATGTGGCCGAAAAAGTGTTTTAATTCTGGAATATTTTCTAAAGATCGAGATAACACTAAGTACGTGAGCATAGCAAGGAATAAAGACAGCCATTGTACATTGTAATTTAATTTTGTTTGTACGCCGCCCTATACTTCTATACTTAATTCGACACGGGAATGATGCTATATGCAAAACCGTTTTTATTCGGGTATAATCGGAAATCTCCGCTGATCGAAACGCATTATTACTTACATAATGATATATAACACAAGAATCCGCAACCGAATATAACACCTAAAAGTTCACGTTAAAGGTGAAATTATGTTACACGAATTACAATTGCGTCATTTCGTTGTCTAAACGAAACTCGCGATATACCGAGTTATTCCCCCGCTTGCCCGCGGCTTGCGACCGGCAGGCTGGTGGGCTCGAGGCGCCGCCATAACGCTATAATACAACTGAATATGGAAGACATTTCACATTGATTACGACGATTGCAAACATTCTGAATTTGATCGTCTAAATAACTCGGTTGCTTTCGAGTTATTTGAAGTGTTTTTTATATAGGACTTACGTTACTAACGTAAGAAGGCTGGATATTATTTACAATAATTATTGAAAATTAAAAATAATTTTAAGTGTCTGTATACTAAAAAGCAATAATTTATTTATTTATGAATTATGCATATTAAATATTTTATGAAAGGGAAGCCGATAAGAATCGAGTTCTTAGAAGCCGTCGCCCCTAGTCTGAATTCAAATTGTTCATTAATTATAAGGCCTTTCCCTGTGAGGCGTTCGCTTAAGCAAGTTTTGAGTGTTTTTTCGAATAATTGTCCTAGTATACACAAAAGACTGATAGATCTATAACTAATAGAGAGGTCGCGTCGTTTCCCCGGTTTAAGAATTCCAATAACTACAGCTTCTTTCCAAGCTGTAGGACAATAACAATTTTCGATGCATGTATTAAAAATTGCGACCAAGAGAGCCACAACTGGCGCTGAAAATCATTTAAGTGCTTTACTGCTATTGGATTTCGTGCCTGGGGTCTTTCTAATTTCAAGGGCTTTAAATGTTTGTTATTCTCATCTTGTGTGATAGGATCCAGATCGTCCTAGGGTGGAAGGAAGACTGCGATGAACCTCCTCTTCCACCCTATGCACATATTCAAAGTCATACGGGGTATTTTATGGCGACGTACTAAGCTTTGTTCTATCTATGATCTTTTGTGTCTTATAAGAAGTACGCGTATGTAACTTACTTTTTAGTGTAGTTCTTATTTAATGTCAGACGGGTTTAAATGGTATTATATTAACATTTTCTCTGTAAAAATGAAAGAGATAGAGTTCCAAATGTTAAGTGTGCTTAAAAATGTAGCAAACTCATGAGAATTTTTTTTAATTCGTTTAACTACAACGCTTGCCGTATTAAAAATTCAATGTTTCTCTTTCTCTTTTGTCATCGCCCTTATTTTTGTCAATCAGATTTTAATCACGCAACTGCCGAGAAGCACGCTCCCGCAATCTTGTTATTTCAAATTAAGGGGTTCGAATTTGAAGGCCTTCTTATCGGCTCGGTGAGAGTCGGAAGCTGTTTGGGATCGTCGTCACAAATTCGATGATGACGTTCAGAACAGACTGCTTAAACTTTTTTTTTATAGAATATTAGAGGGGCAAACGAGCAGGCGAGCTATCAGAGAGTAGATGGTCACCGCAGCTCATGGACACTTCTAATGTTAAAGGAGTCGTCAGTTGGTTGCCGAATGTCGGATAGAAATAGGATATTTGATGGAGAGGAGACTGATAGAGTGGAAGCTAGGTGAAGGAAGGGAGTGGGCTACCGGAATTCTCACTCACTGTATGAAACACAACAACGGAAGCTGTTAATTTACGGCTGTATTCTGTGAGAGTGTGGTGTTTCACCGGTCGAGTCTCTTAAATTGGGAACTGTATCTGAATGTAATAAATTTTTATTCGATTTTCGTATCTCTGAGGTTTCAAATCACGCCATACTCTTTTATTATTACATCTTTTAAAATTAAGACTAAAACAGGACATGAATCTAAATTATGATGAACACAATATTATTAGGCAATATAAAAGACGCAGGCATTCATTCTATATCTAAGCGGGCGGACCTACATTGCGAAAGCTAGTGATATATATAATTATAATTTTACACATATATAGTAATAAGTCTCTATATGTATATTTATGACAGTAAATTTTGACATTTCTTTTATATTGAGAATAAAATGACAATTTTGCCAATGAATGCTTAGACGGGTTTTACGTTTTTAAAGACTTTTAGAATTTTGAAAATTGCTCATATTCTTTATTTGTGTAATATAATTATGTGATTAACGTATTTGATTTATTTTTGAGGTAATTCACAGAAGTGAAAATTTTATTTGCAATTATATGCTGGAAGTGCATAATTAATAATTGGATAATGTAAATTATAAATTGGTATATTATTTATTCTATGATTATTGGAATTTATGATTATGCGGTTTTACAAGTTAAAAAAAATTTAGAAGAAGTTCACTACAGCTTGTAATTCGGGCAATTTTTTTAAGTACTTTATGTTGCTTACAGGACAATCACAACCGTCAGCAATGGCGGTAAGAAATATCGATTACGGCGATCCAAAAATAATATACGAACGTAAAAGTTATTATCGAGCCACACCCATTATTGTGTCTCTCGGTAAGGGATTACTTCATTGATTACATGTTCTTATAGAAACATCATTAACTCTAACGTAGCAGACTTAATAGTGACTCGAAATATTTCATTTTTATATGATTATATCAATATCAGTAAAGGATCTTTAAATAATTATATAAAAAATAAAAAATCTAGCATTCCTCTTCTTATCTCTGTAACTATTAAATACAATATTTTGAAAAAAATGAGCAATTTACAATCTGACTTATAGTTGCAGTTCATTCTAAACGACAATTCTAAATCTCTAAATCCTAATGGAAAAATTAAAACACGAAGAAAAAGTATGTACAAAATGTATTTGCTTTACTAATGGCTAATGCGATGATTTATTGTACGGAATTCTCTCAAGACAAGTGCGATTTGCATTTTCCCAGCGTTTTATATTAGTTCTAGAAAAGAATAGTAACTGATCAATATCATTATATTAGAATGTCCATTTACAGCGTCATGCGAAATGCTAACGCCCGTCGACGTGAAGAAAATGATGGAAGCAGGAGTGAACATCTTCCGTTTGAGGGTGGCGAACACGACACACGCGAGCAAGCTCCGTTTGCTGAAGATGATAGACGAGGCTGAGGACTTTATGAGGGAAAAGTATAAGATAGAGCATCGACTAACGGCCACTTGTTTCACTTTGAGAACTTACATCACGTTGACTGGATTTTTAAAAGAGGTGGATATCGATTTGAATATAAAATTACTTTACGTTTTCGGTATTTATATTGATATATCGGAAAAGATTGAAAAAATTCTTTGAAAATTTGTACTTCGATAACGTTTTGATTTTTAAGTTTATCTGTATAGGCGTTTTTTCTTGAAAAACACGATTAAAAATATATTTCGTCGTATTTTCGTCTTCGCCGTTTTATTACGCCATCTCGTGGTGTTTTAAGGTAATAGAATTGTTACTGTACTGTCGGATGTAGTGTCGAGGTACCAGTAGGTTTAACGTAACTGTCTCAATAACAGATGGCAGTACATGATATAGATCAAACGGATGATATTGTGTGACATTATTAATGTGAACCTAGGTAGCAGATATATACTTATAATGTAGTAAATATATAATATGCATCTAAATATTTATTGCTTGAAATGAACATAAGTAACTTCCCCCGCAAAAAGTTATCGTATAGTCACAGCAAACTTGAAAGAGACAACGTAGAGCCAATTTGGACTGTCGAAGTGCTTCACAGTTTGTGAGAATTTAAGTATTTATTTTAACAGCCAACTGAACAAGTCTATATTGCGGCCGGATCCACAGTGGAATTGACAAACGATAACAACTTCCGTAATAAATGTGATGCCTCTAGGATATATACGGACTATCAGTTAACAGACCGCTACATAAAAGTCGGAATGGAAATAACGATACGTTTGCTTGATGAAATCACAATGATCTGCGAAAAATACCTTAAGGACGGAGCCATCATATGCAAAGTCACCCACGGCGGGTATTTAAAATCTATGTCTTACCTAACTGTGAAGGGTTCAACGAATCTACTACCGCTTCTCACTGAATCAGATATGGAAATCATCAATTTCGTCAAGGAATTTAATGTAAGTTATTTGGATATGCAACTAAAGAAAAGCGTGACTATATTATTTGTATTTCATTTATTTTCATTACATATTCAGGATTACATATCTCTAAATGAAAAACGAACCCCTAAAGGATCGCTCGTATTTATCTGTCTGTCCGTTTCTTACAGTTATTTTGCTCTGAATCTACTGGACGGATTAAATTGATATTTGGTACACTTACGTATGTTTTTGATTTAAATACAGACTTGTGAAAATAAACAAATTATAAACATTAAAATCGATTTTGGGGGGTAAATACGTAAATAAAAAAAAAAGTTTTAAAAACTGTATCATGTAACACATCAAATGAATGCGCTTATGGTAAGGGTCCCGAATATACGTATTTTTATAATTTAAAGTTATTTAAGAAAATAAATAAAACTGATAATTCTTACTTATTTCTGAAACCGCATAAAATTTTAAAAAATACAGAAAATAGTTCTTTACTAGTAGATTATAAAAAAACCTATAAAAGCATATCTAACTAATCAGTTTATAGTCGACTTTATGCTTCATTTCATTTCAATGGACATTGAAATGAAGCGAAACATAAACTTAGTGTAAGTCAGACTCACTAAGTATGTACTCATATACTTAGTGAGTGTCAGTCTATAAGAATTTGCGCTATTGAACAAAATGAAATATTAGAATACCTTTTATCACTCGCTAGAAGTTCACATATTCAAGAATATACGACATGACAGAATTTAACAATGCACAGCATATTCACCAATTTCCCTATAAAATCCAGTACCATATATACTTTTTTTAGTTAAGTACCACAAACAAATTTGGATCAGATTAAAAAATATGATAGATATTTAACGCACGGAACTCTATGAACGTAAGCTAAACTCGCACTTGTTCGGTTTTTCGTATAAGAATTTTTCGAAAATGTAACCCATTAGTAGCTGAATGTTATCGCGTGTCTATCGTGTTGCATTATACCATTTTTTTTTCATTTTTTTTTTAAGTTTTGTTAATTAATGTTATGAAATTATTAAAAAAAGGTCTTGATGTGCATTTTATAGGTAGATATGCTAATGATATATGATATATACGCTGTGCCGAAACTGTGAGACAAGTAAGAAACTTGCTGGGAGTGAATTCGAAAAAAATTATAATTGCAAGCATTTGCACACAGCAAGCTTTGGATAACATTGATGAAATCTTAAATGTAAGTTATATCCCAATATATATATTTTTTTATTAAATATGCTAGTGACGCATCTAAGATCTTATAACGTGTTTTATGATTCATTGTTTATAGGAAGCAGATGGTATTGTATTCGATAGAGAATTTCTCTACAGAGAAGTCAAATCTGAATGCGTGTTAAGGCTAGCAGAAATACAAAAGTTTGTTACTGGTCTTTGTCTTAAGGTAAGCTGTTTTTATATACGTCGGTACTAATTGATTATTTAATTATTTTTTTTCTGGATTATGGACATTCAAATTATGAATGTAATAAGAATAGTTTTATAGGAGAAAGAATTTGGATTTTATTAAAATAGTTGCGCTAGTGACTTGTGGAATTTATTTTTGAAACTCGACAAACTATCCGTGACTCGATTTTATTGAAATAAAACCTATATATCATCACAAGCTACGCTCAAGTTACCAGTGAAAACTCCATGACAATTCGTCTAATAGTTTTGGAGATTAGCGTGTTCAAATCCATAGCGTGCTAAAAAAACACCCATAAAGTTGTTGAAAATAGCTTTATTGTATTCTGTTACAATGCTTTCATCATCCGTAATTAATTTAGTGAATATTTTCAATGTATAGACAGGACGTACGGTAATACAATTTTATTATATACATATTGCCTAGCCTTTTTTTTTCTGAAGAACTCGATGAACTGGATCGTTAAGATTAAATCAGATAGGGGAAAATGGAATCACCGTAGAACAGACATACTGGGAACAGCAACATCTTACTACAAGAAACTGTACGAAAGCAATAAAACAGAAAAAGAAATAGATTTGGCTAACACCATAAGCATCCCTAGCATCTTTGAATCTGAAGTTAAGAAAGCAATAGATACAAAAAGTATTGATAAAACACCAAGTTCCGACGGAATAAACAATGAAATACTAAAGCAAGGCAAAGAAATTTTAACACCAGTCCTTACAAATATGTTTAACGATAACATAGACACTGAAATAATTCCCCAGCAATGGACAGAGTCTAACATTATCCTGTTGTACAAGAAAGGAGATAAACACGCAATAGGGAACTACCGTCCCATCAGCCTTATGTCTAACATATACAAAGTCTTCGCTAAAATCATACTGAAACGTATTGAACGAACACTAGACGAACAGCAACCCATTGAGCAAGCTGGCTTTCGCAAGAACTACTCTGTGATTGACTATATCCGTACAGTTCGTCAGATTATAGGGAAGTACAATGAATATCAGCTTACATACTATATCGCATTTATTGACTACAGCAAAGAATTCGACTCTCTACTACATAAAAACTTATGGGAAACATTGGTGTAACAAGGAGTTGAGTATAAATACATCCGATTAATTAGGAATGTATACAATCACAGCACCGGCAGAATCCAATTAGAAAAGAAAGGCCTACCATTTAAAGTGGGGAAAGGAGTTAGACAAGGAGACCCGCTATCTCCAAAACTGTTCTCGGCTGTTCTGGAATCAATCGTTAGGCGACTGAAATGGAAAGAACTCGGGATCAATGTAGATGGTACATTGCTGACACACCTAAGGTTTGCTGACGACATAGTGTTATTCGTTAAAATACCTGAAGGCATTACCAAAATGATAGAAGACCTTGCTATTGAAAGCGAGAGAGTCGGCCTAAAACTTAACCCTGAAAAAACGTGAGTGATGACAAATGGAAACAAGACCGCGATAGAAGTTGGAAACACAGAAATTAACAACACTGAATGAATGTGATGAATGTGTCTATCTAGGACAGCTCATAACTCTTAAAGAACCTATGCGTAAGGAAGTAAAGAGAAAAAATTATTAACGGCTGGAGAAGTTACTGGAGCTTGAAAGAACCTATGAAAGACAAAAAAACTTCATATAAACATCAAAAGAAAACTGTTTAACACATGCATTTTACCTGTCCTTACGTATGGCTGCCAATCATGGACACTTACCAAGGAAATAACAAACAAACTTGCAACTTGTCAGTACGCTATGGAAAGGAGTATGGTGAGTGTAAAGAGATCAGACAAATTGAGAAACTGTGCCATAAGATATAAAACAAACACTACAGATATAATTCTGAAAATCAGAAAACTTAAATGGAGATGGGCGGGACATATGATCGGGGGTCATGACAAATGGAATAAGAAAGTGACAAAATGGTAGCCAAGGGAAGGAAAAAGGAAAAGAGGCAGACCACAGAAAAGATGGGATGATGACATTAGAAAAGTGGCAGGTGCGATGTGGAACAGAGTGGCTCAAAATAGATCAGAGTGGAAAAGGTTGGAGGAGGCCTTTGTCGATTGGCAAACAGATCTTCAGAAAATCACCAAAAAAAACAAATTTTTAGTAACATATAAGAAAATTTTCATATTTCGTTTTTACATTTAGTTTAGATATTTATACTTTCCATACTTTGTTATTAGGTTAAGATGATCTGAATAAAGGAATATATAGTAAAAGGAATGTATATATAATAATAATATAATTATTATAATAAGAAATATATAATAATTATATTGTTATTATATATACATATTGCAGATGTCTTTGCGAAAAATAGCTTAATATTATTATGTCTAGTTTTAGAGTCCTGAAAAATTGTTGCTCTTAGTCAGCCATTAGAGATAGAAATATTGAATATGAGTTGGACATGCGCATCTACTATAAAGTCTATTTCCAGCTCAAGAAAGTGTGAAATTTATGGAACTCGCTTACTTTTATAAACGAGACTGCTTCTTCCCGATGGCAGTGGAATGTGAAATTAAACTCTGTTTTAAGGCTCACTCATTATCGACTCTTATTACTTACATCGGAATTTGCGGAACTACTACACGAGTCATATTAAAAGTTCTTAGAAATTGGAAAACTAGGAAGTAATTTATACTATTATTGTTTTTATTGTCTGTTGAGATCATTTCATGCCTGCATTCGATGGAACAACTAAGAGAAACACTTTGTTCTCTCGCACTTAGGGGTCGTTTCGACGGCCTTTTCAAACTGAGCGTCTTTTTTGGGCGTCTGTAAACCATGAAAGAAAAGAAGCCAGTTCCATGGTGCGATTGATTGTGAGGGGCTTGTCATGATGAAGGAGAATCCTACTGCGAGGTTATTTTTCCAACTTTTTTCCAAAACAAGAGGCATAACATAATTAGCTTACCAGTCTGCAGTGACTATTTTTTTTATCTTCAAAAACAATTGTTGCATAATGATCTGTCATTCCGCAGTAAGAGGCCATCATCTTTTTTCCGACGCCTCAACCTAATAAGTAACTCCTCGAAAGGAAAACACCCACTGAACAGACTGTCTTGATTTCGGGATCGTAACAGTTAATCCAGCTTTCGACAACTGTAACCACGTCGTACACAGCATTTGAGTCATCACCGGCACATTCTTGTACATTTCGCGATGCCAATTAATATACGACGAAGTTTTACAGCTTCAATCAAATTTTGAGGTATCCACTTGGTACAAAGCTTCTTGTCCTTTAAATATTCATGAAAATTTTGTACACTTGATTTACGCCAATACCTAAGCTTGTCGGAATCTGCTAGTAGGTCACTCTTTTGTCAGTCTCTATCATGAGCCGCATATCATTGATGTTATCTCCGTTCGTCGTTGTAGAAGAATCGTTGTGGATTCCTCACGCTGATCGTCAGTCAGATTAGTGCGAACACGTTTGAACTCGTTAAACCAGTTATAAACAGTGGCAAGGAATGGAGGAGCTTCATCATGAAAAGCCAAACAAACTTTGTTATAACTTTCTTGTTGATTTATATTGCAATGAAAATCATAGAAAATCGTTGCACGATAATTTTCTCGCATTAAATTCATATTGACGTAGGACTAATAATTTTCTTTTTGCCGCCAATTTGTAAAGAAACTAAAAAACGGATGAATGCAATAAACATAAAAACGGTTGGCAAAAAATTCCATTACTTACACTTAAATATATTTATCATTTTACAGATAGTGGCCAATTCTAAAAAAAAATAGGTTTAACCTACTCATTTTATTTAGTTGCAAAGAGCTGTGATTGTAATACATGTATTATTTGCAATAACCTATTAACAATATCTTATTTTTATTTCATTGTCGTTGAATATATTTGTAGCTGTGACGCATCTAAATATCTTTCTCACTAAAAGTTGAGGAATTTTATTGTGTAAATGCAATATCATATTTTTTTTACATGTATTTCACTAATTTTTTATTTACTTACTTTTTTAATTTAATTATTTACGTATCTTGCCATTAAGACATATTCTCTAGTGTATTTCTAAAAAAACTAAGAAGGCCTTATTCACGTATTCATTCGGTTGTACATCAAAGTATTTGAACGTAGTGGTCTACCTACAAAAACTTTGTAAGCGCCTTTTCATGTTGTGAACCTAGAAAAAGCTCATTTTTATTTTATTATACATAGTTGGATATAGTATTTTATTATACATAGATTTCTATTTCAAAGCCATCACTCGTTCAAACAAATATATTAATAGCATACATGATTTGCAGTAAAGTTATGTTTTGATTTGAAATTATGATATGATCTACCGATGCATTGGATTAGACCATTTGAAGTTTTTCCAGCCTACAAAATTTAGGCAAAACTAATAATGAGTTAATTCAATTAAACATCTAAAATGTGCCTACAGTTTCGTTATTAAGTTTTGTTATTATGAAGTTGTGTTTAAGTGGCGTGATAATTTGTACAACTTGCGCGGATCCTAAGGACCTGGAGTCATTTATTCTGTGTCACATCTTGATCATCTAACACATTTATATCGCTGTTTGAAACTGTCCCGTTTGTTTTAATTTTTAAGGTTTTTAAAGTATATTAAAAACTCTGCTAGCATTTGTCTTCAGAATCATTCCATTTCACTATGTTACAAATTTAATGGTGGGATTAATGTGGTAAAATATTTTTTAAACGCCGTATCAAACTACCGCATTATTCGGTTTAGTATCCCTTTCCATGAAATATTTCTGTGGTTCTAAAATAATAAGGTGACGCGGGTCATTGAGAATAGCGACTGTTCGATCGGCCAATACGTTCTTGCATCGTTTTACGTCCTTTTAACCCTATAAACGATTAAAACCCTAGAAAAATCGTTTTAACACTTATAAATGGTGTTTTATCATTTTATTTTCTACAGATGGGGAAGCCGTTTTACCTCTCCGGCGAAGTGATGATAAGCACGCTCACGACGGGGATTCTGAGAGCCTACGACGTTGCGGACGTGTCGAACGCTTTGCTCGACGGAGCTACCGGTTTCCTTTTGAGGGACTATCGTGATGTCGATTGCGTCGTCAGAACTTTGCGCAGCTTGAACAGCATATGCTTGACGGTTGAGAAGTTTTCAACGCAGAAGAAAGATATTTGGAGGCTTTACGATGAGGTAGTTGGAAATTTGAAGCAAATAAATAAAATTGGGACCGATGTCCATAGTTTAAAATCTGATGAGTACTTTAGCAGAAATTACAAATTGAATTAATTCATAGACAAGTTACTAATTTAGTTTTGTATAGAAATTAAATTAAGTTGTTGGTCATGGTCTAACTGTTCCGATAACTAATAATCCATTGTTTTAGTTAAAATTAGAAGGTAATAAGACGCTTTGTTTTTAATATTCTTTTAGTTATTTGGAGGAAAGCCAGATGTATGTGGGTCTGATGAAAGTATATTCATACTTTCATTCATACCTACATCCGTAGATACTATGACCATCGTTATCATTATTTATTTAAATTTACTCAATAGTCATTAAATTTTGCTAAAACTTACGTTCTTCATTTTTTTTCTGTTGTGTACTCATTGATAACATCTTCGTACATGCAGTTTGCACTACCAGTGAATGCAGCCGAGGCTTGCGTGTTGGCATGCACTTTAAGCGCTATACAAGTTAATGCCAAAGTGATAGCTCTTCCCACAGTGTCCGGGAACACGTTGAAGAGTTTGATAAGGCTGAGACCGGCTTGTTTATTGGTGACCATCAGTTCCGATCCTGACGTAGCGATGTTTTTACATCTGTATAGAGGTGTTTTACCTCTCATTTACAAAGGTTAAATAATTAAATTATTGTAGTACAATCCACAAAGTTAAAATTGCGAACGTTTTTATACAAATTTCTGTTTTAGATTCGATATAGTATTTTTTACACGTCACTTAGATAATTAATATGCACTTTCAATCATGAAGTTCCGCTCAATACAAGACTTTGAATAATTTTTGTTTTTGAATACCATATTTTTCAAATAAATTTACATTATACATACATACAAATATGATGTTTCAATCGATTCGAAAATCGATTCTGTCGTTATTCTTTCTTTTATTTCTCGTAGATGTAGAGAAAAAAGATTTCTATGAAGCTATGGACAGTCGGATACTATATGCAATCAATTATGCAGTTAGTAAGGGCGTCCTAGTGTATGGGGATAACTACGTGACTCTCCAAAGAGGGAGTCCCACCAGCCCTTACTGCGACTGCGTCAGGGTATGGACTGTCACAATTACGAAGAAAGCAATTGTGGAGTGAGTATAAAATGCATTGTATGAGACGTATTTAATTATTTCATAATCGTTTCCTAATTTTAGACGAACGTACACGATTTATTGCAAGGATATTTTTTTACTTAGACAACCTAGTATTAGGTTCTTATTTAGACAGTCTAATGTATATTTGAAAGTTATGATCTTGTCTGATAAAAAACACTATAATAACCAATAATCCACATTTACATTTTTAATGTAAGTCGTTTTAAGAAATAGTCTCCCCAATTTTCTTAAATTTTTACTTGTTGGTTACTTAATTTCTTATATATTTTTGCCATTTGACTGCATTCGAAAAAAAAAATAGGCTGTGCATTTTAGCTATAAGAGTGATTCTTGAGTGTTTAATGTTTGTGTTGTTCTAGGTGTGATGAGTGATCCACACAGAAATTTAAGATACCTACAATATTTATTAAAAATGGATAATAAAAATTAAACAATATTTTTGTTGAGATTCATTTTCTTCATACAAACTATTTAAAATAGGAATAAATCTGAAAATATTTTATTACCATTTTATTCGTTTTAGTTCTTTTTTTTACTATTTTTTTTAACTGTGTATATTTATATTATTTATTAAACACTAGGTTTCCGCTCGTGTGTTCGCTCACGTGGACATGGAATGAATTCTATTATCTTTTATATTGATCCCGCTTTATGTCGATTCCGTTCCCGAAACTGCTCTTAATTCCAATTTCGGTCACGCTCTTGATCTCTATACTGATTTCGCTTCGAATTTCAGCCCAAATACCGTTCTCAACTTCGGTTCACTCCAGCTTTCGTTACTGATCCTAGTCATGCTCTCGATTCTGCTTTCAATTAAGATTCCGCCAATAGACATTGTCGTGATTCGGACAAAGTTTGTGTGCAATACGGCATTCGATTCTGCTCCATGTCTCGCTTTTAATACCGATTCCTCTACTGGTTTCAGTACCGATTTAGACGAAATAGGGATCAAACGGTGGTACCACATTAAATATTAGCTGTATTACTATCGTATAGTCTTCACAAATTTCTATGAGTGTATGTATTTTTAAAATCACGATAATCAGACGAAATAAGCTGATGAATCCAAAGACTGATGAGTTTTTTTGTCATAAACCTTCCCGGGCGCGCGTACAACATATGAAAGGTTTATCGTAATCAAATGAATGATTCAGACTCCGATATGTAGATGAAAGACGATCAAAATACAACCTAATTTTTATATATCTCTGATCTGAAATATTATTGCTTGATTTCAATAACTTTAAAACAGTAAATCAATGTACAGAAATATATAAAATATAAATATGAGTATAAATAGAAGAAGCAGTGTTAGTTGGTTAAGAAGAAATTACAGAGATGTGGATGCAGGTGCAGATGTTAAAACTCTAAAATAGTTACTAATTCCGACGGCCCGCTCCCCTTTCTTTCTCCCTAATCCTCCCTCTGTTAACCCACTTCCCTCTCTATCAACCAACTCCTCCTCCATCAACCCACTACCTTCCTACATCCAACTCTTACACTAACATTAGATATCCTGTATCCACCCAAGAGGCCGACAGCGCACAGATGACCCCTTTGGGGGTTGCAAGTGTCCATGGGCGGCTGCGACCATCTACTCTCTAGTGACTCGCACGCTCATTGGCCCTGCAAAAATTTCAAATCAGTACATAAATCGTCATCCATAGGTACTGATTTGATGCTTTATCCAAGCATTTCGATGAAATATTAACTGCAAATCTGACGAACTAGTCGATTTAAAAATAATAAACTAATTATCCTTATTTGAACTAGTTTTAACATTAGTCTAGTCGACAAGTTGAAAATGGCGATAGCAGTTTCATTATTGATTCGAAGGGTTGCCAAAGCGTATTAGCACATAAAATTGCAAAGTTATGTACACAGACAAAAGGCGTTTTCGTCAATATTTAATAAACTATTAGCTTAAGCCAAAGATTGAAAGAAGAGGAAATTTCCAAAATCCTTCGGAACTTATCTCCATTATTTATAATTTTGATGCATCCAAAAGCGTGTAACAAAAAGCGAGTACGGCACATTAATTAATTTATTTACAGTATGACTATTTTTAATTTCGAACTGTGTGTGTTCTGAACATTATAATTAATTTACGTTAATTTTCAACAAGTTTCCATCAATCCACTTCGAACTGTCTTTTGTAAAGCAAAATGTTTGGGTCGGCGCCTTCGTTGCAGAGCCTTCACAATATAACAAGATCGTGCCATAAAGTTAAAAATATTTATACTTTGTTTATTTTTTACTTAAACAAAAACTTAAAATCCAAGTAATGTTGTTAAATTTTTCATCAATATTATCGTTTTGTTATTAATACAAGATATTTATTGATTTGCAAAAATTTTCAAGCCATTTCGATAATTTTTATAAACAATTGATTAAATCAATATTTTAAAAAATTTTTTCAATAACTTTATTACATTACAAATATTATGATTTAAAAATTTCATCATTCTTAATTGTTTATAATCGTTTTTTTTATTTATTGTTTAAATAATTAGTTAAGAAATTATTTTTTCAAAAATCATATTGATAGTCCTCTATAAAAAAAAAAATTTATCAACAATTTATTGTTTATTATCAGCTATAAATTTTCAACTTTTTATTTTTTTTCTAAACTTCTAAAACAAAAACAACCTATATATTGTTAAAAGTAGAAAATTTTTCATTTTTAGGCTTTTTAAAACACGTGATGTTAAAATTGAGTGCTGCTTTGTTTGTCTACAAAAAACCAAAATAACTTTTAAACTAAGAGATACAAAATAAACATTCTAGTCGATTTTATAAATGATTAAACTATCTTTAAATGAATTTTTTTAAAAATTTGGAGAAAAAATGCCATAATTAAATAAAAACAATAATAAAATAAATAACTACAACGTTTATATATTTTATTACTTGACAGAATAGCCTTGAAGGTCTGTAACGGTTCTGCATTATTTAAAAAGTTAGGAGTCACGAAAGTTCGAAAAACAACGAAAAAAATATAAGTTTTTATGAACAAATGCGCCTAACAATAAATTAGTAATAACTAAAATTTTTTTTAATAATTCATTTAAAAGATAGTTTAACCATTTATAAAATCTACTAGAATGTTTATTTTTGTATCTCTAATAGTTTAAAAGTTATTTTAGTTTTTTAGTAGACAAACGAAGCAGCCGCTGCAACTTTTGTATCACGTGTTTTTTAAAAGTACAATAAAAAATTGAAAAAAATTTTTTTCTATACTTTGTTATATATGGTTGTTTTTGTTAATTTTAGAAGTTTTAGAAAAAAAATAAAAAAAAGTTGAAAATTTGTTTATAGCAAATTGGTAAGTTAATAAACAATAGAATTGTTGATAAAATTTTTTTTTTTTTATATTATAGAGGACTATCAATTATGATTTTTAGAAAAAAAATAATTTCTTAACTAATTATTTAAACAATAGAAATATAAAAAAACGATTATAAACAATTAAACATTGTTATTAAGGAATTTTTTTTTTAAATCATAATATTTGTAATGTAATAAAGTTGTGAAAAAAATTTTTTAAAAATATTGATTTAATCAATTTGTTTATAAAAAAATTATCAAGAAATGGCGGGAAAAATTTTTTTTGCAATTCAATAAATATCTTGTATTAATAACAAAACGATAATATGATGATTTAGAAAAAAAAAAAATTTTTAACAACATTATTTGGATTTTTAAGTTTTTGTTTAAGTAAAAAAATTGTTATAAACAAAGTATAAATATTTTTTTAACTTTTATGGCACGATCTTGTTAAGTATGTATGTAAGAAAGGCTCTACGAAGCGAAAATTTTTTACGACCATTATTTAAACATTTTTTTTCACTTACAATTAAGACGGTAGTTCGAGAAAATTTCGTTTGTTAACAATTGTTTAACTTGTTGAAAAATTAACTTTAAGTAAAATTTCCAACGGGAATAAATTAATTATAATGTTCAGAACACACCACAGTTTTTTCAAATTAAAAAAAAAATAGTCATACCTTAAATAAATTAATTAATGTGCCGTACTCGCTTTTGACGCCACGCGCGCATCCTAAAAATGTCACGCGCAGACCTATTTTCAGCGTTAAATTAAAATTATAAATAATGGAGATAGAGTTCCGGGAGTTAGGAGTTTTTTATTGGAAATTTCCTCTTCTTTCAGAATCTTTTTTTGGAATTCCTTAAATACTAATAGTTTATTAAATATTGGCAAAAAACGAAATGCCATTTTTTTTTCATCTTTAATTGTTTATAACTTTTGCAATTTTTTATGTGCTAATACACGCTTTTGGCAAATTTTTCTAGACGTCATTCCGGATCCAATGAGCTATCGCACATAATTTTAAGAGCAGTATTTCTATTTTGTACCATTTTCAACTTGTCGACTAGACTACATGTTTTTATTTGTTTCATTAGTGTGTGACAAACAAAATAAGTGGTAAACGATAAATATAGAAAATCAATTTTCAACTTTAGCTCGATTAACGTTGTCTATAGTTATTATAGACTCCGTATTTTAGTGTGGGTCTAAAAAATCAACAACTTTCTTACTTATTGTACTGAAAAATTGATTACTAGACACTTCTAGAAAATTCTCTCCAGAGATAAACTTTTAATATTAATAGAAAAATCCTCCTCACTTCAATTTTCATTTTATCTTCAGTTCTACGTAAAGAAGTTCATATTTTGCTACTCACTGAACACAGTCAAACTTAATACATATTTTTTGTAGAAAATGAATGACCCGTAAAGAAGACATTTAACATTTTATGATGTATCTAACTATTTAAAAGATGTTGAACAAAATTTAAGAATATTTTTGTTTTCCGATTTTGTAACTCGCCAAGTAGATATTATGGAATGGGCAATTTGCACTTTTGTAAAAAATTAACTGATCTACAAAAACTGTTTCAATAGCTAAATTAATCGATAACTGTGTGTTTTAGATGACGTTGTTGGTTGCATACAATTAAATATAAGTATATTAGCCATGTAAAATTATGGATGTAATAATTAATATCCGTTAAACCATGAACTCAATTAATAGGTACAAGGTATCAAACAAAAACCCCTTCTAAGTCCGTATACCTTAACAGGCAACTACGGAACCTTGGCCAGTTTATTAACAACATTTTGGGAAAATTCAAATTTATTTTTTGAATTTTGGAAATAGTTATATAAATATGAATTTCTAGCAATAAAAATAGCTGTTGACTTTAAGTTTTTTTTGTATAACTTCTTTCTAATAAAAATTCACTTTACTGGACATTTTCGAGTCTATACTTCAATGTCTAAAGATATAAGACTTTGAACAATGTATTTTGCTAGTGATAATATACATAAGCCAGAAGTGGTCGCCTATCGTTCATTTTATAAATAAAATGAAAGTCCCTATATGTGTCATAGAAAGACTAATAAGTCTTTTTAACAATAGTTCAGGGTTCAGAGTTTCTTCGCGACTAAAAATTACAAACGAGGATGTCTGCTAAAGAAGCAAAGTAGTCAACGTAGCTCATAGAATTAGCAAATTGGTATATTTATGGACATACCACATTTCTCGTAGAATCAATAATTGAAAACTATCTTTCTCAAGAAAATTTCGAATGGCGACCACTACGTCACGACGTTGACGGCCTGCCACTAGCTGGAATAATGATCTGGTAAAGTTTACGGGCCAACGTTGGGTACCCGGACGAACCGAGTCGTGGAAATCCAGGAGGAGAGATAGTCCAGAGTGGTAATTATTAAACTCGAAGCGAACGAATGACAATTTCAAATCCTAAAATAAATGCGCAGCACAAATTGAGTATAGGGTCAATATTGAAACTCGTACTATACTTTATAAAATAAAAAAAAATAGATAAACTAAAATGGTTCCAGTCGTTTTATACAAAACAGGACGACACGACAGATATTTTCAGTAAATTTCAGAACAACTCAGCCGTTACTTCGGAGGGTAATGTGGGTAACCTAAATAGAATTCGTGTTTTAAAAATTAACTGCACTGTAACTATCGCCGCAAGTACGGACACGGCACTTAAAAGAAACAATTAGTGCGATCGCAATTAGCGGGCGTGCGCGCGGGCGGCGCCGCGGCCGGGGAGTATCGGCCGCTGTTTGGACAGCGCGAGGCACGACGCCGACTCCTAATGGACAAACAAGGGGCCGAGGCTTTGTTGATTTTCAGTTACCGCTTGCAGACGACAGCCTTATTTCTTGCAAGATTTATTTTTGTGCCCCGAGGCGGCGTAGGAACCGCAAGACAAATTCTTCCACCCCTCGCGTTATTTTTCTTCTCGTTAAACTTATATGACAACGGTGCGTGCGCACCCGCGGCGAACTTTGTTTTCGAACTGAAAACGCACGGGGGTGAGCCGATATCCGTTTGCCTTGGTGTTTCGTGAATAGTTTGCGCGTTTGTTAAAGGGTTGACATGAATTGGAGTGAACGGATTTAACGGTTGTCTTTTAATAAATTTAATAGCATGGCTTCATAGCTGTTGAGGTGACACAGTGATAAAATATTCATTTTACACTAAAACAGGCGCGTGTTTCTTTATTTTTAAAAGTCGTATGCGGTGAAACAGTTCTATTTTCGTTTATAATTAAAACTAGGATTAAGTTCCAAAAAATCTAACTGACATTTCGAAGTGTTTGTACAGATTAATCTAAGTAGAAAATTTAAAGGCTGAAATCAGTTCCGTTTGCGTGTAAAATGGAAATCTTTTTTTTAAAGAAATGTTTTTGATATATTTTTCCCTTACTAATGAAGTAAAATTTAATAATTTGCGTGACGGAAATTGACAGATTATAGTCAGTACCGTGCAAAATTGTGTTATCAAAGGTCACTGTCACACTGTTTTGTATTATATAAGAAAAATCGACATACCTATCAACAAAATTTCCAACTCGTTATCTCAGTGCATGTCGTTAACGACTGTTTTTTGTTCCCGGAAAGACACATATACTTCATATCAATTTCGTAAAATATTTAGTAGTCGAAAAGCTTATATAATGAACAAAATAATATCTTCCATTTTACAAATCGAGCATTAAAATAGATAGAGGTTGTCGAAATTAATTTTACAACTATTGCATTGTATTTTCGGTCTCATTACATTACACATACTATTGTTAATAACCAATGCCTTTTCTTATGATTTAATTTTATCTTTTCTTTTTTTAATAATTCCGGGAAAAATTTTGGTGCAATAGGCGTTTGAATAAGTATGATTGCGATCTTGTGGTAAAGATATGGCATGATATTTACATTGCACTATAAATCTTACTTTAAAATTTACATGACATTTCTTTGTGAGTTCTATTTTATTGATGGGTCATATTGTGGGTCCTAATAGGGTAGTTTATGGATATTTAGAATATTATGTTTGTTGATGAATTATGTAAGCTGATGACTAATAGTGAAATTAACATTAAAACTGGTCATAAATCATCAAAAAGTCTATGCTATCTCTTTCTTGCAAAACGGACTTTAACGTTGCTGTATATGGCTCTGACAGACAATGACGTTGCTGGGTACTTTCTCTGTCTAATAAGCAATTTTAACAAGTAATTACTCCAGGTGCCTATGTAATTATAAAAATGCGCTTTCACTACACTTTTACTCAAATGAAAAAGCCTTAAATAAAATAATTTACAAAAAAAATGTATTGTTCTAAGACATAGTATCACAAAAAAATTAAATTACCTAAAACTCGAGATGCGATATAAATGTTAATAAGTAATTCAGATAAGACGTTTATTCAATAAATAAACGCTTAATAAACCATAGTTATTTGGAAATAACCGGCAGAAACTTAATTTAATTTATGTATGTAGGGTTACATATAGTTACTACAATGGGAATACAATTATTACTATTGCTAAGAAGTTTTCACTATAATCGACGAAATATGTTCATTGTGGCACTTTCTTAAGCTGTTTCTCTTATTATTTTGTCGATTTCCGCAACACAAACTTCTCTGTTTGATTTGTACAACAATAATGGCACTGGCCACTAATCTACTTTCGTGAACGTAAGACACCATAATGTCAAAGTTGTTAGTCAAGGTCAAACGTAAAAACTTCATGGACGTGCGGTAGCCAAAAGGTAGAACTATCTATAGTTGTGTGAGTGTATATCTGTATACAGAAAATTTGACTTTTATGGAGTTGACCACGTGACACTATAGGCCCCCCCATAACACTCTGATTACAATACAATGCATGTAAATCTGCCGTTGTGAAGTTAGTCACGATACCTTCGCAATGACGTAAAATAGGAATGAGAGGGTGAAGAAGGGTCGGGGAGCGTTGTACCTGCGTATTGCACCATTCGCAGGAAATTCGAATCGGCAGAGTTTCGTGCGTTGTGCTGCATTTCGAGTATGATTCTCATAAGATAATAACTACATATAGACACGTCCAGCGTGCGAATGGATTGTTTTTGGTTACCGCCGTTGCATCGCCACCACGGCTTACAAGCTGTCAATGGACTTCCAGTACCGACGGAGCTGATGATGGCTCGCCTCGTTGGCATGACGATTGCACGGGTGTCCGGGTGTCATTGTCTGGTAACTGGCGTTAGAGAATTTGTTAGTATTACTCTCTCGCGTATGCTTTCAGTTGAGGTTCCCAGTTTTCACACTATTTATAATTTTTGTAATGATATTGACAGTTATAAGGATTTTAAAAAGTGATATATTGACGAATCCTCAAGGTTTTAACATATATCGTTTGTCCAAATAAATCACGAAATCTAGGCCAAAGACCGCTAGAAAATCAACATATTGTACTCATGTTGTACTAGTTTTCTCTTTTATTATATAAAAAATAAAATAAAAATAATTTAATAATAAAATGACAACATATTTTAAACATTACACGATACGCTTTTATATTTAGGTGGTTCTATATATTTTTATTACTCTCATAGTTCCAAATTTGAATATAATCACAAATCAAGTTTTGTTTATTCACCATCTGTAACTATTTTGAGAGCTTTCATTATTAAAGGATTTCCTAGGGAAGTGGTTGCGACATACCGATAGACGAAGACGCAACTCCGTTAGTGTTCAGTTTTTTCGGTTTATTAATATTGAACAAACAGAACACTTACAGCCTCTTCCATCATCTCCTTCTAAGTGACAATTACCGAAAAGTCACTTTTAAAGTAAAATTTGCTTTCCATGTCTTCCTTTTAACGGGTGTTAGCCCGAACAAGCGTCAAAAGGAAGACGTGGAACGCAAATTTTACTTTAAAAGTGACTTTTTGTCCAACGTCATTTTAAAACGAGATGGTGGAAAAGTCTCTAAACGAGACGTGAGATTAAAAAAAAAGTGTTTTCGTTGCCGATAATCCATCTATTGATAGTCGCAGTCATCCGTTTATTCGACAAGCGACTTAGCCCGGATCAGGCGGCGTGTTAAAAATAGGCGGTCGCTGTCTAAGCAACAAACAAATACGAGAGCTATTAACCTGGGCCGCGGCGGGCGGCATGAAGGTCGCATTATTCATTGCCGGGTTAATTCCGGCCGACACCCTTTAGGTGGGGTGTCGTTAATTTCAACCCTTAAAGATAAACAGAGCCTGCGAATAGGCGCACTCGAAATTCCTTCGGTAATTTTACGGGGAGCGTCAGACTCGCGAGTGTATTTAACTTAAACGGTATAGTTTGTTATGTCTAATTAGATATAAGGGAATTTATTATTCAAAATTTTCATACGTTTCGTGATTGTGTATGAGCTTATTAAGACGAAATAGATAATTTGTTTATGGAATATAAGTTAAGTCGATTGGTACACGTACACATATAATAAAAATGGAGAGAAAAAATCTGTACGTTAAAAATGTGAGACGATAACTACTTTGACAAAAACTAATGTATTCTGTCAATGCTTCTGACAAAGGGGGTCCGAATTATACGCGTTGACAGGATTCATTTCAACAGCTTTGTTGCTACTTTACACTACGTATACATATTTTGAACAGAAATGAAATGTAGATCGAGGCGAGAATTGGAATCAACAGCGGGGCCAGCATTGGAATCGAGGCAAAAACAAGAACCGGATCACGGTCAAAGCGATGTATCGTTTGAAAAAAGTATCACAAGTGGGAGTTTTCGTAAAAACAGCAGGAGTTACGAAAGTGACGTTTAGCTAATGACGTTCGAGCGGCGCCGGTTATACTTGACTTATACAGTGGGCTTAATGTAGTTTTATGGATCCACGAATTCAACAATCATTTAAAAAATATTTGCCATTTTTTCTTAATTTTTATTCGTGAATAAAAGCTGACGAAATATTGGGCATATTGCGCCGTAATGCAATAACATTATACTAATTTAGTTGATTATTTTTTTATAATTATATTCAAATAGCGTTTATTTAAAAAAGAGAGTAGTAAAAAGATGAGTATAATTTGTTTATATATATGGTATATTATGATTGTCTCAATACTATATATATTTTGCAATAATACTATGAAATCTCTCAACTATGTTGTCATGGACGTCATATATGTACTACGTTAATGTGTAGCAACATTAATTGTCAATAAATGACTTGTAACCATACTTATTGTTAATTTCGGCACTCTATCTGATCTATGTCTATTTCTTTTTGAAAATGCACTAGACTTGGTGGGGACTACTCGAGTGTCAGTAAAATTATAGTTTAGAATAGACATTGCCCGTTGAGAGTTCTTCATGACATTTATCTTCCTTTTTAAGATTAGATATTATAAAATTTATAACCAGAAAAAGAAACGATTAAATGAATTGCTATATTTTATTCCTTCTATAGCTAGTGCATTTAAGCTGGATTTTTTCAAAGGATATTGATAAAAATTTGCTCGCTGTGTACTTAGGTAAACAATATTAATTATTTTCTAGTTTGTCTATTTCAAATAATTTATTAAATAAAATAATAAGAAATGCTTACCTTAGGCACTTAGATTGTAATTTATTAAAACGAATTTGTTTTTCATTTATAAAATTGTTCCACCTGCAATACTTTTCACATAGTATGGTGTAGATGACACATGTTTAAGTTTCTCTACTGTATGAAATTATATCTGGGTTATATCTGTACACACTTAATACTAAAACTTAACTGGGACCGATAAATAATTAAAAGAATTAAACGCAAAACAAAGGGTTTTAGAAATAACGTTTTTTTTTTGTCTATATTTCTGTTATTATGGCGTCACGACAAAAATTACAGAACGGGTTTACACTCCATTGATTTTTCAAAGTTTGATAGGTTGGGTTTCAACTCAAAATCTAAATGGAACCATCAAGGCGAATAAAAATTGTAAATAAATTTCGTTAAGGTGAAGTCTAATAATGACAATTTAATCACTCGATGCAATATAATTTTCAAATTGCGACGCATCAAAGTTTATGTTTGGCACTTATAATTTTCTATAAAAGAATTCAATCCTACATATTCATACTAATCATATTCAAATGGTAAATATTCTGTCACGATCCAACATGACAATCAGGCAACCTACCGAAATCATTTTATGGAAATAGTAAATATTCTTGGAACATTGAGGAGATATACGAATTTCCATTGACATTTCTTAACGTTCATCCACAAAACTACCCTATTTTTATAACACATGTGCAGTAAACTCAGCACTATGTTGGTATAGTATGGGTGGCGACCATCTTCACAAAGCATTCTACGAACTTTAAGGCACACCTGTGCGATGATTTATCACATGAACGCTGGAGGAAGAATCTAGTCTTTTTATGTTTGTTTTAACAGTTCCGTACTTCGAAAAGAAAAAAAGTAATGTTTATGGAATCACTTCGTTGTGCTTATGCTTCTTGGTCTGTCTGCCCGTCAAAATTCTTTTTCTGACGCACCTATGGAGGTATCAAGTTAATATGATATGAAGCAAGTCTGTGTTTCTTTAGAGTTGTAAAAAAATAAGGTTTTAGAAATAAATGATCTTTTTATAACGTTAAAATATATAAAGCAGATAATATATAAAAATAACAAATATGAAGCAGAAATGGTGCGCTATTTTTGCTTTATATTTTGTCACTCTTAAGTCAATCAAATCCGATAGGGTATTTTTCATTGATTTAGAATCACGAAGTTTAGCAAGACAGGTCACATAGCACAAGAAAAGGAAAAACCCTGAAACTCCTTAATTCCTGGTTATAATAATTTATTGCCATTTATAAATTAACATCTGCAGTTAAAGTGTGGACCATCATTTCTAATATGGAATCAATTTCAAAATAATGATTGGAAAACGTTAATTAGAGTATTTCGTTGTGATTGGAAGTGCTTACAATACTCGTGTTTACTTGCGACTTTGTCCACGCAGATAATAAGACTACCTAATACTCGTCTGATGTTGTTAGACTACGTTGTTCAATGTGAAAGTCATTAGAAAATAAAAAACTAAGTAGTTTAGAAAGTTATTTTTATTATTATCGTTTTCCAAAAAAGTGTCTGTCGAGATAAATACATCTGTATCATACCAGTGCCTAAGCTTGTTCGAAACTTCTGTAAGGTCATTCTTTTGTCAGTCTCTATCATGAGCCACACAGCACTGATGTTGTCTTCGGTCGTCGCCGCAGAAGGGCATCCCTCACGCTGATCGTCAGTTAGATTAGTGCGACCACGTCTGGACTCGTTAAACCAGTTATAGACAGTGGCAAATGACGGAACTTCATCATGAAAGAAAGTTAGAACAAACTTCGCCAACCGAAGTTTGTTCTAACTTTCTTGTTGCATTAAATGGCAACGAAATTTATAAAAAATCATTGCACGAAAATCTTCTCTTGTTAAATTCACGTTGACGTTAAAGGAACAATTTTCATTTTGTCGCTAATTTATAAAGATAAGTGATAGATGAACGCAATATAAATAATAAGGTTGGAATAGGTTCCAAGCAAAGAGTTCCAATTTTGGAATTCCGAGCCAAAATGGCAAAAACTGAACCTTTATAGTTACGTCATGTCCGTTCATCCGTCCGTTTGACCATCCGTTCTTTCATCCATATGTAATATGCAATTTTTCCGCAAGCATCAACGAGTGGCATATATTTCGACAGTTATTTTAAAAATACTTAAGGGTTTTAAGCAATTTTATTATTAAGTGAATGCTTTCGAAAATAATGGCTCCAAAATTAACATAAATTCTCCCTAACTTTTATCTCTTAAGCCATGTGTCAATAAAATATTTGAAAATTTACAAAATTAATGCTAGATAAATACTATAAATTAAAACTATTTTCAATTTGCTCGGATGTATTGTTTCTGAGTTATTGTTTAAAATTTGCGCTGCTCAACAAAAGGACGTAAGGGCCACGAAGATAGGCTTTTTTTGTTGGTGCACTTTTTCACATAGTATTTTTAATTTTTTAAAACTGTAGTAAGTGTTTTCATTGTTTTGACGCAATAAAAACTTAATTATGTATTTAGTTAAATGCTTTGAAATGTAGTGCGTAGCAGTAAATTCAAGCAATAGTAAAAAAATATGCTTAATATTAACTTTGTGTAGAAGATTGTCATATAATTATTGCTCAAAACTTATTATTTACTCATTCAAAAAAGAATGTTAGTACACACCTAACTATCCAAAATTTCACAATACAAATCTAACACAAAATTTGGTCTATAATGAATTTCCATGGCGTATCGGCTACGGAAACCTACACTGAGCATGGTCCGACATGCTCTTGGCCGGTTTATATTAGAATAAACTTTTTATATTTGTTTCATATTTTCCAATGATATTTAAAAAAAAACAGGGCTCGTGCTCTACACGACCTTCGCGTGCATGAAAAATTAATCAAATCACAAAAGGAATAAAATAAAAGTATGTAGAAACAAAACAGAAATTATTTCTTTTATGATTTCAAAAGAATTTAAAATATTTTTTGTTCGTGTCAAAAACGAATTTTTAATTAAAAAAAATATATTTTTGTTGTTGGCTACTGCCAAATACTATTATAACAACAATATATTATAGTTACCATAGCTACTGCTATGGTAACTATCATACCAATCTGAACTAAGAGCTAACGTAACGCGCTTTCCGTTACGTAACGCGCATCATATGAGTGATGCCAATTTCTCATGAATTGCAAGTCTTGATTATTCTTAAAATTAAAATTGTGCTTATCATAAACTTCTTTTTGTAAATATCACATCTCTTTCTGAAATCTTATGCAAGTTTAATATGAATTTGAAAAAAAATATAAAATGATCCTTTATGAGGGATTACAAAAGTACCATTCAATATCTAACGATTTGAATGATTGTAGACACGAAAGAAAATTTAATGCTCCAGATGGTTTATGACGAAGTTTTAATAATTTATTCTTAAATGAAAAATTTGAGTTTCTTTGGAAAAAGTCTCAAAAAAGAAGTTGGTTAATTTTATCATTTTAAGTAAGTTATTAACATTTTCTGTTTTTTTGTAGTATTGTAGCCCTTTCAATAACGCATCTTTTCCATTTTTATTCCTTTGTCATAATAATTGAGGGCGCTAGACCCCTGTCTCATTTTTATTAAAAACGGGTATTCTACTAAAGCGATCAAAAAAGCATTTTCAATGCTAATAATATTTATTAATTTTTTATAAATATTTATTTTTTATAATTTTATCCATATAATTTCCTCATAAGAATTCAAACGTGCAGCCCAATAAAATTTATTCAATAACTTATTTAGCAGATTACAGTAGTTGTTGAGATACTGAAGAATAAAACTTGTTATTGTGGTAATGAATTCTTCAAAGAATGGTGGAATTATTATTTTTTTACAAATCATTTCTGGTATTTTCTTTGCACAAACTAACGAAGTCTAAGAAAATTAATGCTTATTTATTATGATAGACCATAATTACCTATAAAAAAGACAGGGATTTTAATACTATTATGTTAGCCATTATAACGGAATTATACAGCAGATCAAAAACGAATATTAAACAGCACTAAAGACATTTAAATATAATTAAATCGAGAGAGCAGAAGAAATGGGTGATACGTAGATATGGGGTTTCATTCGATATTTATTGGGGGCACCTACAAATTTTGTGCTTTGATTCACCGACAGCTAATTTATTTTGCATAAGTTGCAAATTTTAGTTCGACTATTTTGAATATATAGACTGTATTTTGCACAAGACATATTTTATCTAAATTTACACGAAAATTAGCATTTATGTAATTATTAACTGTTGTTCTTAAACCAAATGAGATGTTTGAAGATGTTGATAAACTCGATACGTTATAGGTATCTCATCCACAAATGGATGTAGTGAAATAATGACTTACTTTATTATCAGTTTATTTTTAGTGCATTTTCACATATATTTTTATTATTGCATGGCTTAAGCGCGAACGTAGGTATGCTTTTACTGTCGTCTAAAAATCCCATATAATCACGATAACTAAAAAACTATTTAACTTTTAAACTTAATTTCTATTTCAATCTTATTACTAATCGATTGGGAATAACTGTATTGAAAAATCATAGCTTGATATAGTACTTATTAGGTGTAAATGAATTTTTTAATTCGCAGTTATTCATGTTTTGATCTGTCATTCCGCGTAAATATCTGAAATAGAGATCGAAATTAATGTTTTATGTTTTTGTGATTGCTAACAGATGGCGGTAGTAATATCAAAAATAAAACAACTATTTTTGCCCGAGGATCAGCTGTACGATTTAGTTCAACTGTTTAGCTTTAATTTGTGTGCGCAGGATGTCCGGGTTCAAATCTGTGCTAGAATCTGTTTTTTTTAATTACTTTCAAACGTTTTAATTAATTCCAAAGTTATTTCTAATGTAATTAGTAATACGTTTATATTAACAAGAAATATTGTATAATAATTTTAATTAGTGACTTCGCGATAGTTTTGAAGAACTTAAAAAAAGGATTTTTGGTGAAAAGCTCATATATTATCATTAACTTCTAATAACATAACGTAACATACGTATACCACGAGCACTTAAGGCATGCGCATTTAGTTTTACCATTTCTTAATAATGTGTACAAAGACCTATTTTTGAATTAAGTATTGTCTAAAAAAAATTTTGTGGTTAATGTTCTTGTACAAAAAAAAAATGTAAAATATGCTAAAATGATATTTAAAACACTTTCGTTTAATGATCATGTTATTTTAACATTACCATAATTGTATTTTTACAAAGTAGCAGGAAACTACATTTTTATCTTTTTACACTTACATTATGGAATCGGTTAGTACATACGTCAGTACATAGACAAAACAATAATAGACACAGATAAATGAATGCGAATAAATAAAACAGTTTTCTGCTTTAGACGTCTTAGTTCAGAAAACTTCTTTCTGGCTCCATACATCACAAGTGAATGTACCTACATACTTCTCGCATTTCATGTTTTTTATGTTACAACGGTTCGGGTCAGATAGTAATAAATCAGTCAGATACTCGGGCTATCTCTCTTTATGTGCAGTAGTAGATTTTTATGAAGATGAGTTACTAGGGCCGCCTACCTAAAAGGTAGAAAGGGAGCTCTCGCAAAGCGACTTCGTGTCGTCCATCCGTTAAACTACGCGTATTGATTTTTTCTCCTGTTTTACAAACTATTTTAGTAGTACTTGTTGATAGGATTATATTTATATAAAGCAGTTTGCGCTTAGATTGCGCCCAGGCCTATGTAAGATCAAGTTTTACCAACACTACATATTAACAATTAACAGGCCGTTAATTTAAATTTAGAATCTTTTCTGTATACGAGATAGCCTTTAATTCTGTTTTAACAGCCTGTCAATATTTTACTTTGATTTGCAAAATTGAATGTAAGAGGTTTAAATTCTTTTATTTTTATCAAATAGTAGTAAACAAAAAATAAAAGTAAATTATGTTAATAAATTAAATTAACTTCTAAGTATGTACAAAACTATCAGTTATTGGTTAGAACTTGATCATATAGCCAAGGCAATGAATGTTCCTTACGATTTGCAGAATTTTATAAGTACACATTTTTACGATTTATGGCTATTAATATAGAACTATAGGAAACTTAGAATATAAATGAATTGCATAAAAATAATATTGAAAATGTCAAGTTCTTATTATATTACACTTATGAAGTGTTAAAACATTAAGTAGGTAACTATTTAAATTAAGAGTCCCAAGGTTATAATGAGATGTATATGTTTTCATTATAAGGAACTTGAAGTTTGCAATTTTAATCTTAAAGCTGCAACTAAACTAATGCTATATTTAAAACATAGTATTGGGGAAAAAAACGGTAAACAATCTTTGTATATTTAATCTTATATAAAATGAAACATAGCATATTTAATTTAATATTAAATAATTTCTCAAGTATTTTGTATGTTGTTTACGATTTTGTATGTGATACGCTTGCCACTTAAATTATTTGATATAACTTCATTTCCACAGTTCAAACAAATATAAAATACGGTTCAAACAGACGGCTACGTAAATAGCGATGTTCATTTAACTGTGAAGAAATTAATAGATATAAAACAGTCAAGTGTAACTAAAATAATGCTCGCGTCGCAACACCTGAACAGCCTAACAGTTTAAAGATTTCAATTTTCCTAACGTTACGTTGCAAAACTGACAACGCCCAATTCCGACAATCGCCCTCGACGCCGGCGATCGGATCCAATAAATTGAAACAACGCCCGAAACGCGCTACGGGGAAATTGGGCCAACTTTATTGTGGACTGACGTAACGTACTGTAACACCTAAAATTCAATATCTATACGTTTTCCGATTCAATTTTTAGATAACAACTTCGAGCTTGGTAGATTATGCGTATAGACGTATTTTCGTAGGTAAATATTTTGAAGGTGAAATATTAAGTTGATCAACCTGAAGTTTTTTTCTCACGGTGACACAAAAGAAACAGAACATTTAGTTGAACTTACTGATGTATGTAATTTTATTATTTCGTCTTTAAATAAATAGATCAAAATTTAACTAATTTCGACTAAAAAGTGAATTATGAAATTGACTTTTAGAAATTTATTTCCAGTCTATTTTACTCAACATTGTAATAAAATAATTATACATAGAGTAGTCATAATGTAGTTGAAATTTTTAAGTCAATAGAATATCAAAATATCAAGTAGAATTTCTTCTCATAAATAGGTTACACGTTGCTTAATGTTATGTTCATGCTAAATATAGTCTGAATGCCATAAAATTGCTTTTAGTCTAAATTTGTCACACTCCTTAGTTACATAACAACATATTAAGGATGTATGAAAATCTATTTCGTTGTTTCAAAATGACAGATTATTTATAAAAATAATAAATAAATTTATCAATGAAAAAGAATTGCGAAGATGTCGCAGGGGATTCAAGGAACACGTCGAACGGAGAGACAAGCACGATATATCGTTATAGAAAACCTCGCGAAAGGCATCGGATCAGCGCTCGTTAGCGTTCAAAGGGCGCGCTCACTAACAGCTTCCGTCCGTCTGTCCGCACGAGACGCGTACAGCGGCCTATGTACACACGTACCGTACCTGCGTTTGTCATATTTCATTATATTATAGAAGGACTTACAGAATTGTATTCGGATTCGGTACTCGCTTTCACATGATTTGGCTTTGACGTTATCTAGTTAAAAATATGCGGTATTCCCGTTATTTTTTCTGATTCTGGTAAATGTTCTACATGGTGCAGATTGAAGTCTAAAAGTAATTATATATATATATATATATATATATATATATATATAATATGTATTCACTCCTTCATAAGTTGTTTAATGTTGAACACGTAATAAATTTATAAAATATTGTTATTTAATTTTTATCAAAATTTTGAAAACTATCACAGATTGTCGTAATATTTTCTTTGAAAAAGAGATCAATTAAGAATTTTCAAATCTAAAAGTTCAGTAGCTTTAATTATTACTAGCTTATTTCGTATTATTTAAATAGTAGTTTTCATTTATTAATTATCAAGATAAGTAGATGCTAATGAATAAAAAGACGTCGCTTTTAGAAACATACTGTTTTGTATTCAGTATAATGAGCTTTTATTCAAAGAAAATCATAAACTATAAGCTTTTCGAAAAAAATATTATAATAATTAGTGATAGATTGCAAAATTTAGTCAAAAATTAAAAGAAAAATGATAATTTTTTTGTACGTTCAACTTTAATCTTAAATAATTTTTGAAGGACTGAATTTATGAAAAAAATTGTTTGTCTGTAAAGTCGGTTTACGGACGATAATTTTACGTGATAATGTCAAAAGAAAACATTGATGAAAAATTGCATTCTTTTATGAATTGAATTGAATTATTATCACTGAATTATTATTATTTTGTATAATACAAAGAAGGAGTTAATTGAAAATTACAATGTTTTTGATAAATTAACATTTCTTTGCACTCGATAATTCAAATATTTTCTACTTAAATTATACAGTAAAGAGATAGATGCGTCACAAACCGAACGCTTAGGCCGATAGTGCCTCTCTGTTGTTCCGCGCTCTCGCTCGCGCGCTTGGCTCAGGTGGAACGCGACAATGAGTCATGCTTTTTCGTGCGTGCAGCCGGTGTTCATCGTTTTATCAGACGTTATCAGGTCAAAATCGTTACAGACCTTTTTTGTGGAATGTCAAATTCCCTACAAGAATATGTTATAGCTTTAGAAATTCATTTAGTCGTTGAAGATTTCATAATTTCAAATTAAAAAAATGTTATGATATTTTCAAGTGGAAAATATAAATTCGCGATGAGCCCCCTCTAAATATTAATACTAAGATCTTTGTTTTTCAAAGGCATTTTTTACACCTTTTCGGAAGCTTTTATTTGGAAGTTTCGAAAGAAAAAATAGTCAATTTTTTTAACTAGCCTAATATATACACAAGCGGTATACGAAACGTTGGGCGTAAATTTAAATTTAGATTTTGTTTTTATAATTTAAATACAATCCCGGTTTACTCCTATGAACATAGAATGAATTCATGCATTTCCTATATCGCCTGATTTTTCTATCACTTTTAATCGTGATCATGGTCCCGTATCTGATCTCTTTTCTGGTTAAATTGCGGGATCCGGTCCCAATCCCGCTTTCATATATCCCAACTCGATACCGATCTTGATCCTCCTTTGGTAATTAACGGTAATGATAACAACTTACTATTTACACTGCAACAGACATCCAAAGAGACATGATATTGTAAGAATATTTAAACTAACTACAAACGATTTTGTATCGAAAGGTTAGTCCCAATTACAATGCTTTCAGTCCTTAGCGCATGACAAACATCTAAACAAACATACTTTTACATATACGCATTATGAGCAACCTATAACAACTACAAACTATTCCGCGACAAATGGTCAAGTCTCAATAACAATCCGTACAGCCGTTAGCCTATGACAAACATCCATACAAAGAGACTAACAATTTTTTTTTATTATGAATGGGGTATAACCATTTACAGACGATTGTACATCGAATAGTCATGATCTTATGCCGATATGTTTAGTAGTTTTTGTATGATGCGTAGCCGAAGAAAATATATATATATATATATATATATATATATATATATATATATATATATATATATATATATATATATAAATATATATATATATATATATATATATATATATATATATATATATATATATACTATATATATATACTTATATATATGTTTCTAAATAATTCAAATTCACAAACCTCTTTATTTTAAAGGTTAAAGCATAACTCTTGAAATACGTGCATTATAATATGAATTTATCATTTGTTTGTAAGGCAGTTTTACCTCAAGAAAAACGAGCAAAAAACTTAAGAGTAGTTCTTTTCAAATTGAATTACGTAAGATAACAAAAACAAAAGTCTTACGACATAACCCGACAAAAAGTTGAGCTGGTTATGCCCATGGTAAATTGTCATCAAAATAATCGAAAATCTTATAAAACTATTTATTATCAAGTAGTTGTTTATTAATTATCTTGAATTTATTTGAGAGAATGTATTAGTAATAGAGAAGGGGCACGATAATGAAATTAATAAAAATGCCATTAAAAAGAAAAACAAAACGTTAAAGAGTGTAAAGAATTATGAAATTATAAAATGCACATGTAATTAAATAATAATATTATTTTACCAAAATCCTACGAGTTTGTAAAAATAGATTGACGGATGTCAGTGTAGCAAGAGAGGTATACAAAGATCGTCTAGGTAGAAATCTATTGTTTTAGATTAGCTTCTTACTAGTAATAATGATAATGATGATATAAATAGTGGACAAAATAAAACTATTATAATAAGGTGTAGGAACGTTATATATAAATAAAATGGTTTTTACGTAATGTAATATTAAATATAAAAACGTAATAGAATTAAGATTTATGACGGATTGTATCAAGAGAGTATTACGCAATTCATAAACATTAATCGTAAAATTTGACAGGTTATATATACGTAATCCATAATATTTTACGATTACTTAAGCATTAAGCGTTTTAATATTTCGGTGCTACATTAACAATAGAAACGGAAAGGTATGTTAAAAAACGGCCGTGATCTTCATGGTATGAAAGCTACAAAATTAAGAAGTCGTCAAATTTCAAAAAATTGCCAAAGATTTTTTCTATACTCTTGATAGTGATAAATTAAATTTCCATTTATCGTACGAGTATGAAACCAAATACTATAATTGAAAATATTTAGTGGCGGTCTTGCGTTTTCTGCGTGATGAGCGGGATTACTAACGTTGTGTAATCTCAATTCTATTAGTGCCAATGCGGTTACATTTAACGATATTATTTAAAAAATAGGTTAACCCTGTAGGCCAACCCTGAAACTTCCCGCTATTTTCGAGTTTAAAACACTCGAAATATACGGATTGACGTAAAAATGGTTTGTTTCGATTTCTTTCGACAACGATTTCTCGCAAACGAATCAACCGATTTTGACCCAGTTTACGGCAATCGACGTGTTTTTAATAGATTAAGAGCTGATCAGATTTAGGAATTGATTAGTCAAGTCATTTGAAAGTTATTTTGAAAAAACCACTTTTAAAAAAAAAAATTTTCTTAGTTTTTTGAAAATTTCTCAAATTCTACCAGTTCAAATCGACCCAAACTTTCAGGAAATCTAAGTTTGGTGAAACTCTTTAGAACGCCGTATAGTGGGATTGATTCGGTCAAGCCGTTTAAAAGTTATAAGAGGTTTACATACATCCACACATAAACACACACACACACACACACTCTCACACACATCCACACAGACATACGGACATCATCTCAGGGATAATCAGGGAAGCTTCCTAGACCCTCAGAACGTCGAGATCTGATGAGAACTCGATTTTTGCAAAATGGGGTGAAACTAATAACTTCCCGAAAATTTTAGAAAATTTTCAATTTTCTTAGCGGGAAGTTAAAAACAATCTGAAAAATGTTGATTCTGTAAGCCATCTCTAAAGCTTCCCACTTTTTATTTATCGATGTATTTTTGAGTTTTCCATACATCTTTCTAGTCATTATTTCGGATCGAATGAGTTATCGCACTTATTTTTAGGATCAGAATATCAATTTTTTACCATTTTCAACTTATTACGTAGACTATAGATAAACAAGTACGTATGTCAACTATTACTCTTAAACTTATTTAAACTAACCTGCACCAGCAAGAGAGTGTATGTTCATAGCACTTACGTCCTTTTGTTGAGAAGCGCAGTTCTTCGACTATAACTCAAAAAACGATATATGAGATCACGTTCAAAATAATTTTCATTTAAAGGATTTATTGAGCTTTATGTGCGTTATTTTTTTCATATTTTTTTAACTCACGGTTTAGAAAATTACAGGGTAGGGGGGCACAATTTGTGCTACTTTCGGAGCGATTATTTTCGAAATTATTCACGTAATCAGAAAATTTGGTTAAAAACCTTAAATAGTTTTTTAAAAAAACGTCGAAATATGTCCTAGACGTTGATGCTTGATAAAATAATTTTATTTTAGCTTCTGTTACTTGTATGGAGTTTCCCCCTTACAAACATTTATTTTTGTCATTTAACTACCAAAAAAAGCGGCTTATACAAGATATCTACAGTCTAAACTTAATCAATACACGACTTATTGTTTTTGAATAAAATGCCTGTGACATACGAACGGACAGACGGACATAACGAAGCTATAAGGGATCCGTTTTTGCGATTTTGGCTCTGAACCCTAAAAAGGTCTTAGCGAAATAATACAGTCACAGAATCTATTTCCTACGTAAATATCTATTATTTTATGTTAAAAAACCGTATTGATGTTATACGCGACCTTTAGTTTTCCAATCGTCTTTGTTGGTTTAGGAATGGATGTATGTTTTACAAGAACTGATTGGTTTCCATTATTTGCAAAGAGAACGGTTTTCTACTCGAAAAACAGTTCATAGATATCGTGCATTTTTATTAAAGGTATTTTCAGTTTCATTAATTTAAAACAGCGACTAATGAATTTTGTGAAAATTAAAAGTCACGGTGGTTATGAAAAATTTGTTATTATTTTCACAAGCAAAATTTTTAATAGCATTGTATTGTGTGTGTAGCAATTTCGGCTTATGATTCTGTCTGCGCTTGAACGAAAAGCGTGAAGTTTCATTCGCATGGTATAACAATGGCTAATATAGTTTCAAAAACGTGTAAGTGGAAAGAAATTGAAATTGTGATTCTGTATTGTTTCATTCTGACGTGATAACGTCTTATAAATCGATGAACGCCGGTCACGCGCACGGAAAAGCATGACTCAATGTCGCGTTCTGTCTGAACAGAGCGTGCGAGCAAGAGCGCGGAACAATAAAGAAGCACGATCGGCCTAAGCGTACGGCTTGTGACGCATCTATCTCTTTACTGTATAATTTAAGTAGAAAAATATTTGAATTAACGATTGCAAATAAATGTTAATTTATCGAAAACATTGTAATTTTTAATTAACTCCTTTTTTTGTATTATACAAAATAATGATAATTCAGTGATAATTCAATTCAATTCATAAAAGAATGCAATTTTTCATCAATGTTGTCTTATGACATCATCACGTAAAATTACCGTCCGTAAACCGACTTTACAGACAACCAATTTTTTTTGGGGTTCTGTACCATAAAAGAAAAAACGAAACTCTTATCACATCTGTCTGCTTGATTGTTTCCCTGCGTGCCTATATATCGCTCTGTCTATCTATTCCTCTACAAAGCTTTCTTTCAGGAACGATTAGGACATAAAGTTGAACTGAATGTCGAATATGGTCCAACCGTTGATTAATAACCTTAGCAAATAAAAATATTTTTATATCCAAATCAAATCAAAAAGGTCTTAATTTCGTAGGTAATAGAAATTACACGTGAAATGCGTCATAAACAACTGTTATCGACATTAAAATTACTACCCATTGCAAATGATGACTTACTAATGTTACGGATGTCGCTCCTTTATTGGAATTCAAAAATCTACAGATTTTTGAATAACCCCTATAAAGTTAGAATTTTTTTTAAAGACGGTTTTTTGAAATAGAGCATCAGAAAATGTTTTCTTACAGAATTTTCAGAGCACGAGTCTACTCACTAATAATAATACGCTAGGGTACGCTACACATTCTGACAAGTCTTCAGGACAACTATCATTTAGTAAGTATTAAATGGAAAACTTACTGTGCAATGATTGTTAGAATATTGATTTTATTTATTATATCTTTGACTCTTAACTTTATTATGCAATAAAATTATGTCACATTTTAAGTCCAACTATAGGTAATCACATAGAAAAAGTTAAATCTAAGTCGGTACAGTAACTTATTCATGATTCCTAGTAAATTTTCAAATAAAAACTAATAAGGATTCTTTGGAATTCTTTGAAACTCCATTATTTAGTTCCAAATTATTAACCAAATGCAACCTCGTTTTTGTATAGACAAACCTTGTTACAGTTTGTTAATTGTTTAGACGATAAGTTCAATTTTGCTTTAGTATTTATTTTGTATCGTAAACATATATTAGTGCTATATTACGTACAGTTATCATATGATAAACTAGATTTTGTATATGACTATATTTTATGTTACTATAGAGTTATTCGTCTATGGTATCGATATTATCTTAGTGTTGCTTCGATGTCACTATTAATTTAAATAATAGTCGCGATACTTGTTATGTTTTTCGTTCTGATCCTGAATTTGGTCTCGTTTCTGATTCTGGTGCCGCTCTCGGTTTCAATTTCAATAGATATATAATCTTTGTTTCATTTCTGCTCTCACTATTATCTAGAATAAAGTTTTGAATATAAAATTTATGTTCTGGTATTTGTACTTCAGTCGGAGTTCAATTAAAAAATTAAGACGAATAAATATGTTTTGATATTAGAAATATTTCATGTGCATCCTTAGGCTAAGAATAAATGTACAACGTATACAGGAACCTGAAGAATAAAAAAAAACTAAATGTGCTATCTGGGGGCCCCCGTCAGAAACGAAGTTTTTTTTTCAATATAACTAATGCAAAGTAAGGAACAGAGTTAAAGAGCTTCATTTAATGTGGAAAATATTGATTTAATAAAAATTAGATATGAAATAGTGAATTATAAATTATAAAAAAAAAACACTAAGTAATAAATTCCAAGAGTGAGAAAGAGAGAAGGAAAAAGAGAAATAGTTGTACAGAAAGGGTATAATGCTTTTCATTATGATAAAATTTCTACACTATAAACGAAAAAAATTATGTTGTTACATTTTTTTCACGTTTCCCGCATTAAGTAGGTATAAGTAAGTACTTTAGTCGCCTATAACTAGGGAAATAAGTAGGTATGTCGACTATTACTCTAAAACTAGTGTAAGCTAAAGTGTACCAGCAAAACAACGTATTTTCATGCCACTTTTGTCCTTTTGTTGAGAATCGCAGTTTTCCGACAATAACTCAAAAACGATATATCTGATCGTGTTACCTTTGTAATTTTTTCATATGTTTTGGATATATGGTGTAAAAAATAAAGGGGAAACACTACTTATGTTATTTTTGGAGTGATCACTTCCGAAAATATACACTTTTTCACAAAAAAAATGTTTAAAACCTAAAAGTGTTTTTAATAAAAACTGTCGAAATATGCCACAAGTTAATATTCCCTAAAATTTTTTTTAAAAATCTGTTATATGCATGGAGTGCCCCCTCTAGACATATTTATTTTTGTTATTTAATTAACAAATTTATTAGCGGCTTATACAAGACACCGAAATTTCAAATTTTATTAATATGCAATTGAAGTTTTTGAGTAAAGTATCTGCGATATACGGACGGACGGACGGATGGACATGACAAAAGTGTAAAGGTTCCGTTTCTACCATTTTAACACGGAACCCTAAAAATGAAAATATTATTTATTTACGGATCCTGTCTTAAAATAATATATATCTCAACAATTACCATACTTATGATACTTTGAATACGACAATGTGTTGTGTGAATTAAAACCAATGACAGTAATTTAGGTGATGATCGGTGAAAGACCCACTCCGTACCCTCGCAGCGCCGACGTCTTATTGAATCAGAAACTTATTCACACGAGCGTCACGGTCACAGTTTTCGGCGAAATTCCGCCGGTGAGTGGGGGGCGCGCGGGAGGCTGCACTTGTGCTGAAACTGCTATTAAGAAGATTCACGGGTAATGGAAGCGTAATTGGCCGCTTCGCTAACTAATGGACAAAATTACAACGGCGACGCGGATTTCGCTGAAATTATATTGTGATATTTAGAGCACGTGCCGGGCCGCCTCCCGCGACGGCGCCGCCCGCGATGTACTTAGTACGCCGTGTTGTTATGTAGTCACCTAGCTCGGTATCGGTATGTGTAGTGATGTCGAAAACGGCAATTGTTAGACGGGGATATTACAATTAGAATGCGATATCGATAACGATGTAAAGATAACAATTAAGAGGACTGAAATTAGTCGTACATTTTGAAGTGATTATGACGCCGTTGGAACAAATAATTTTATTAAAAAACAAAGAATTTCAAAATTTCGAAAAAGTATACACGAGAAATTAACGATGGTACGGTAGTTGTTCAATGCGTCCGCAATGCATTCGACTTAAAATGTTTGAATTTTGAACATAAATTGATTAATAAGTTAAGTCAAATTAAAACTTTTGATTTGTGTCTCGGTGAACACATACTCATGCGTTGGTTCTAGACCTAATTACAGCTTTCGTTGTAATACGATCGCAAATGGTTTTTAATCTGCACTGCCCCGTTGTCACGGATTTGTCTTTACAGTAGGGTAACAAAAATCTGACACTGATTTTCAATAGGACAGGCTGAAAGTAGTGTACAACTCATTTAGAATCTTATACCCTTTCCATGCAGACCACTGTATACAAAGCGCTAAAAAAAAAAACCCTACGCGTATTTCCATAAGACTAAAAACACGTCAAGATGCGAAGGCTCAACCCGCAGTAGGCTCCAGTAGATTTTTTCGATGGCCGCACTGAAGAGCTGAGTCCACAGCGGCGGCCGATAGCCGCTGTATCACTGTTTACAAATCTCGCCCGCTGTACCGGCCATGTGTGGTAGGTATTTGAGTGCATCGTGTTTTGTTTTACGGTCATCAATCACTGTTCATATTAAATATAATGTTATATCAATCAATAAATTCATGATTTTATGGCATATAAAGATGATCTGTGACAAAATGCAGACATATGATGTACTTCCATACAATGCGAATATATTCACAAAAGCCATATCAAAATCGATTTCCCTTCTGATCCCTACTCAATTACGATTCTAATCCCGATTTAAATCGTTATCCCTTTATTCTTATTTTACTCATCGCTTTATCTGCGTGGTAATTTTAAGATCCAAGTCCCCCTTTTGCTGTTGCCATCAGTCACGACGCCCGGAGACTTGGAACCATTCTCGATTGCAAACAAGAAGCGCTCAAGAAACTGTTTTTTCGCCTTCGATTAATCTCTTAGTCTTTATATTTATTGGCTTTCTTTTATAAATTACTATATTTTTTGTGTTGTTTAAGGTTATTAGACAATTAATGTTTAACTGTTAAATAATAATGCCTTTCACTGTTATCGAATATGCAAACATAATTTATTGTTGGGGAGTTTGTAAAGGTAAAATTGCTGCTGGGAGTCTGTAAGTTGTGTGAAATATCGTTTACGTGATAATTTGCTTTAGTTTGCCTTTTTTGCTTAGGAGCGAGTGGAACACATGTGGAAAATCAGAGATTAATATAATAATACCTTTGGCGACCTTTACATCACTGAAAATATTAAGTGTCATTTGTAGATAAGTGACTAAGTAAATTCTTTAAAAATAGTATATTGTATAGACCGAGAGCGGGACAGAATTGGAGTTGTCATGTGCCTGAGGCATGCTTAGTGGGGCGCTAGCGCATCAGCATGCGACGTCCGGCACGATTCTCGACATGGCGGTTGGCCGAGATTTACTAAGGTTGTGTCAAAATTGTTTTATATTATTTATAAACATATTTGTAATGATATATTTTTGTTATAGTTACTTCGGCAAAGTTGTTCTAAAAAAGGAGGAGACTATGAATATTTGTGGAAAGATGCACGATCACGCCAGTACATAAGATCAAAAATGTGTTAATTCTAGCTAGAACTTGTGAAAATATATCCCATTGCTCATTAGATTGGTAATGATCTAATAAATGAAAATTATACAAAAGTTTCAAACTCGCAAACAATTAATTGTCTAAAAGTTATTAACAATCAAAGGTTTCTAAACAATGGGATCCATTTTTTTTTAATTACTCGACAATTATTAGTATTTGAGAATGAACGATTCTCAAAGAGAAGAAAATTCCAAATAAAAATGTTGACTTTTGAAACTTTACTTTTATTGTTAATAATTTTTATTGGTTGTTGAAAATAAGATTCCAAGTGGCCAGTGCTGCGCCGTACTACGGAGAGTGCTCTGAAGAATTTCGAAACCTTATTCATGCCGTTGAATTCCTTCATCGCTTCGGTTGCCGGAAATACAATCATCACCATATTCATAGTTAACGTTCTATTATCTTGTGGCTCATGCGCGATTTTATGATACGAACGGTAAGATTTTTTGAATGATCTACCATCACTGCCGTCAGCGATATTTCCAACTAACTGTAAAAAGAAAATCTTCAAAAAAAGAGTCAATTTGCTTCTAAAAGGCCGGCAACCCACTAGCGACTTCTTTTGGGTTGCGAGTGCCCACGGATGGCGGTGATCACCTACTCTTCAGTGGCTCGCATGCTTGTTTATTTCCTTTTATTTTTATAAAACTTTTCAAATTCTCAAAAAAAGAAAAAGTGTTCTGTTATACATCAGAAATGTCAGAGGGTTATAATGTATGGCTTTAAATTGCTTTAAACGTTATGCCTAGGATATGAATTACAAAGATATAATCACAAGAAAACATTTATCGTTTAAGATAGAAACAGAATATGAACGGAAGATTACCTATGAAGTTTCTACAATCATAAAAGTGTTTTTTAAATTATTCAAGTATATAGAAAATAGAACGTAGTAACGAATTTTTTACCTAAGAATCCGTTGACGCATCACAAGGGATCAGATAACGAAAGAAGACACGGTAATCTCCCAGTGTACCAAATTATTGCAAATATTTAACTGAACGTCAGTAAAATGATGAATTTTGTTCCATGTGGAGAGACAGAATGACAGGTATACGAGATACGCGAATTCGAAATTTCTTTTTATCTGATGGAGTATTGTGCCATATGATTAAATGGTATGGTTTTATGCGGAAGATATTGGTGTGGCTGAGGGAGATGTTACCAAAGGTTATGAAATCATTAGATTTTTACCCATCATCGGAGCATCAATTGGCATGAACGATTATATAGCATGATTAACAATAAAGATATTTTGTAAAAATGTGAAAAAGTGAATAAGAATAAGAAATGAATACATAAAAAATGAATAAGAAGTATGTATGGAATTCTTAAAAGTATTGAAAGTGAAAGAGGCGTGTAAGATAGGCACAATGACAGCCTATTTTACCAGAAAATATATTAGAAATGAACGGTATTGATGTTATAGACCCAGTAAAGGGATCAGTCACTGTATGTGATTAGTTGTGTGGAACTGAAAACAAGGTACGCCGTCATAAGAGCGGTACCGAGGATTTTAAGAAGGTTTTTAATTGAAGTTTTTTTTGGTAAATTTGAAAAACAAATTATATTTTATGTAGAGGAACGGTTTTTCATTTAATGCGGTAAGGGTAGTTGCAGAAAGTTATCGTTCGAGACCACGACATACTGCCGCGTTCAATCTTCGCCAGAACGAATCGATGGCACATTTCAACAGAATGCAACAACAAATGTTTTCAGTGTATGTAGTTGCGAATCAGCGACGATGTGAAGAGTTCGTAACGAAATCCGTGCTTCAAACAGTATAAAAGGGTATTGTTGTACATGTTGATGTATTGAAAGAAACTCAGATGCGTGGGAGATGATGTAACGATGATGAATGTCACTGTTGATGATGGAGATTTGTTCGAAACAATACTGTATTTGAAAGTTAACAAGGACCGATATTGGACAGATTATTTTAGTTCAAAATGAGAAAAAAACTGAGCAAGAGCATGTCGGACCATGCTCATTACAGGGTAACAAAGCTATCATTACAAAGAAATGCACTACAGATGAAAATAGTGCGTTGTAACACTTTTTCCATGTTTCCCGCACAAACAGTTATAAGCGCTTTAGTCGTCTATAATTAGGAAAACAAGTGGTATAACAACTATTACTATTAAACTACTGTAAACTAAAATGCATCATCATGGCACTTGTGTTCTTTTGTTGAAAAGCGCAGTTTTTCGGCAATAACTCAAAAATACCATATCTGATCATGATCAAAATAATTTTTCTTGAAAGCATTTATTAAGCGTTACCTTGGTTATTTTTTTCATATTTTTGGACATACGGTTTACAAAATAGAGGAGGGAGGACACAATTTCTGCTACTTTCGGAGCGATTATATCCGAAATTATTCGTAATCAGAAAAATAGCTTAGAAACATTAAAGTTTCTTAAAAATAACTGTCGAAATATATGCTACTCGTTGATTAAAAAAAAAATTAACTTCTGTTACATGTGTGGAGTGCCCCTTCTAGAAATATTTATTTTTGTTATTTAACTACCCAACTAAGTTAGTACAGAGCATAGTGGCGCATTCGTTTGCAAAATTGTTTTAATTCGTAATTTTTTTTTTTAAATGTCCGGAAGGTCCTTCTGATTATAAAAGTGTAAGATGACACTTGATATCTTTTGACGTTATTTTTTAAACAACAAAAAACTGTATAGCCTAGAAAAAATGCATTTTGCAATCAATTATTTTTTATATTCTTTACGATATTTTGAACAAAAAGTCCTCATACCATTATCGTATCTCTAACACAATAATTTTATTTTTAAAAATTGAAAATCGCTGAAAATCGAATTTTCTTGGTTTGATTAATGTAGTTTAAAATCAAAATGCTATAATTTTTATTTTTATCAAGAATTTCCACTATGTTAAACAAAATAGCCTAAATAGATTTAAAAATTTTGTTTATTTCTATGTTTTATTTATATTATAACAATATGCTTCCTACGCGCATGTACTTTCGAGAGAGAAGTATTTCTATCTCATTCTTATCTCAATGTATAAGAAGCGTAAGAGAAAGGTAGACGATGTTTTGAAAATTTTTGTGGTTTTCAGCGGTGATAAGATAAAAAAATATAATATTACTGCTTCTCATATAAATTAATTAATTATTTTCATTCATAGTTTTACATAATTAGATTTTTATTGTTTTTTTGAAAACTGTTTTCGTCATTGAAGCTTACTGAAACATTTATTTCTTATCTATTGGAAAATCTTTGTTAGATACTGTCTGTGAAATAAACTCTTCTGACCTTTATTGCATATTGGAAGCATATTGTTATAATATAAATAAAACATAGAAATAAACAAAATTTTTTAAATCCATTTAGGCTATTTTGTTTAACATAGTGGAAATTCTTGATAAAAAATTAAAAATTATAGCATTTTGATTTTTAAACTATATTAATCAAACCAAGAAAATTCGGATTTTCAGCGATTTTCAATTTTAAAAAATTCATAACAATTATTGTGTTAGAGATACGATAATGGGTATGAGGACTTTTTTTGTTCAAAATATCGTAAAGAATATAAAAAAAAATAATTGATTGCAAAAAATGCATTTTTTCTAGGCTATACAGTTTTTTGTTGTTTAAAAAATAACGTCAAAAGATATCAAGTGTCTTCACTTTTATAATCAGAAGGACCTTCCGGACATTTTAAAAAATTACGAATTAAAACAATTTTGCAAACGATGCGCCACTATGCCCTGTACTAAGTAGCGACTTATACAAGACACGCACACTATTTTTATCACTATGTTTTTTAATCTTTGAATAAAATGCCTGTAACATACGGACGGACGGACCGATGCTTATGACGAAACCATAACGATTTCGATTTTGCCATTTTGGCTCGGAACCCTAAAAACGGTTTAAGTAAGGTAAAAGAAATATTAATTTTAATATTGGAGATTTATTGATGATATATATATTCATCTAAAATAATTATACAGCAAAATTTTAAATAATCTTGGCAATATGACAAACCTTACAAAATTGATAGATGGTATGTGTAGCTAAATGTAAATTATGAAGTTGAATTGGAGATCAGCATTCACCTGAGATATGGACGGATACTACATAAACTACATACAGTTTATGCAAGTAAATTATAAAACAATCGAAATTAATTTTGTATGGCGTCAATGCGAAATTTCCGTGTGCCTTTTTCAAGACAAAATATAGTGCAATTGTAATGTATTGCAAAATACGAGATAATAATAAAAAAATCATAAGATTTTTGTACATTTCAAATTCCATTCCATTTTATTTCGTAATTATAAGATTATAAACAATATGTTTTGGTAATTTGTTATGTGAAATAACATATAAATTATCTCATAATGTTAAAGTTATTCGTAAAACATTGTTAATAAAATTAGTTATACAAAAGATAGAGGGAGTGTGTTTATCGTGTCTAGTTTTTTCGTATGTAAGAGTTTTTTTTTAATATCATACTAATGCAATCTTTGTTTTTTTCGGTAGCGTGACGAGCTGCGATGAATCGGACAGATGCGGGGAATATGGGAAAACATAAGAATGAAAAACGGCACGAGCGTGACTGTCTCGGCAAAGGGCGCGTACCTGAGAAAATACTTTTGGATGGTTGTACAAACGTAGATGAATGACGTGTATCGTACGCACGTGCTAAGTAAATGATTCTAATATTGGCATAGGAAAATCTTATTATAATTTTCTGAAATATGTTCCGTATCACTGAATGGCCATTTAACTGATTGGTGGTTGTGTGCGAGATCCATAGCATTCCTTGAAAGACATGATTGTGTTGTGTGTTAATATGTTGATATGATTTAGCTTGTAAAGATGGATTATACAATTAGGTTGTAAATTAATGCATTCACGTAGCGTGGTAAGTAGCTGAGATAAAATGAAACAATATGTCGGTATCGATGTTATTTTCAGATGGTTTTTAACATCGCGCGTACCATGTTCATTGTATTGTGGTCTAAGGTTTTAAAACACACGGTTCATTTATCGAAGGTTGGTTTCAAGTATAACTAGATGTCGTAGGTATAAATGTGAAAGTCGTTAAGTCGCAAATAGTTCCGTATATTGTGGTGCCTATTATTATTATACGTTATGCCATTAGAACTGTGGCCTTAACGACTATATAAATCTACCTACATAACAGTAACCGTGATGTAAACAGCATCAAAGTCAAACGGAATATATGCACAGAAACTTTCTCCAAACAATATAATTCATATATTTCACGAAAAAAGGCTACGAGAGAATTTCATAAAAAATGAAATATGATCGAAGTCAGCCACAAGTCAGCCGCTACCGACGAGTTTGTTCAATCAATTGTTGGCCCCGCTAGTGCTCGATTCGTCGATGGATTGTATGCAAATATTGGCCGAGGTTTTCCGAAGAAACTTTTGCGCTGCAGGAGCACAGCAAACAGCGTTCGCGGGAAAGTATCTGTAAGGCCGTAGCGTTTTCGATATATTGGTTTGGTTTATTTTTACAATAAAATATAATTCAGGCTTTTTTTATGAGATGTTACAGTTTTTTTTTCAGTTGTTATGTATTAAGTGATAATATGTTTATTTCTTAAAATACGTAGTTCAGTTAGATATTTATAAAGAAATACGACCATAACAAATTGAGTTTTAGTTGAGTCGTATAGAGCGATAGTAGTTCTTTTACGATAAAACTTACTCGAATGTCAGTACCTACGCACTTGTAAACCTACTTATTTTTAAGTTTAAAATGTGAGTAGTAACTTTGTAGAAATTGAATTCGAACAACACAGTCCTTAAGTTTTCCTTTAGAATGGTTTTATTCTGAGGTCTTTGCAGGACAACAAAGACCGCACAGAAGTTCAATCATATGTTTTTTTTTTGAAGTGAAGCTTCTGAATAATTCTTGTGATTTGAAATTCGATGAAATGAAAATGCGTCACTACAGAGACAAACATATAAATATACAGGATTAAGCCAGCGAGGGAATGAGGTAGAAAACATTCGTAGCTTCCCCACTCTCGTATTCGTTTTGTCTTTTTGTCAGTTTTGTCTTTTTATATGCGCATGCACATTGTCGAGCCAAAGCGAGAAAGCAAGCGTCGATGTGTATCTATATTGCACACTGCCTAATAATTGCTCTCATCCGAGCGTTCTACATGTGATAGTAGCGTGTATGCCTACACCTGGCCTTGCCTTGAGAGACGGCGCCGTATAGTGAGTATAATATAGTAGGTATATTTATATTGCACTTGCATATTTTTTAATATTTCTAACCTTGTTATATTTTATAATCAATAAATTTCATTCTTATTTCTTATTGCTTATAGATCACATGTATAACCTCATTTAAGTGTAAAATAACTTTTAAACATGGTGAAAATATTGTAAAAAATGAACCTTATAATTATCCTACTCTTGATACTCTATATTCATCTTATTCTCTCGTAGGTTATTTTTCTGAAGCTTAACTTGTCACATGTGTGAATTGAACACACACAATTTTTAAATTCACCCAAATAAAGCAATAAATTAGTAATGCTGCAAACTTCTACCCTTACTATGCTATGTCAAACCTTAAAAATAAGGGAGAACACCGTTACGTATCTCTAACGAAAGCAGTTCCTAAAGGAATTCGATGAGGTTGCTAAGATATACATCTTAATTAACTTAGCTTATAAAAGATCCCGCTTAAGCGAGTCCGCTCTCGGCGTATTGGATTTATTGCGAGTTCCATTTCTGGAAGTCCAACTCGCGCGACAACTTCTCAGAGGATCTTAAAGTTCGCTGCATTATTATGCAGGTTGAACTTGACTCTTTTGAAATGTAAATGTGAGCTAAGTACAACGAATTAGAGATCGTATTTTTTACTTATTATTTTTTTGATTCGAAATTTGTATCTTTCTATAAGTATTTTCCTTAGTATCAATGGTAATAAAGTTATAACATCTCATGAGGAGCTTTTGGGATTCACTTATGTAAGCTAAGTTAGTTTCATTTATTCAGTTTGTAACTATAAAAAATTTGACGTTTTTTTATTTTGATATTTTGCTTAATCATTTTTATTGACTGGTGCGTAAAAAAGCTTCGTTTACATCGATTATCTTTTGTTTCACTGACATTATAGTTATTCTTTTTTGGTATAGTATATTTATAATTAATTTTTTTTTGTGGCAAATTGCATTTATTGCATCAATAGGTCTTTGATGTTCTGTAATATTTCAATAAGACGAACTTACATAAAAGAAAGTAATAGATATCACACTTCAACCGCTAACTAGAGGTTTCCAAAAAGATTTACATGTTATCAACTTTTTCTGAATTTGTCTTTTTTTTTAATCTAAATTGTGGTAAATCTAAATACCGATTTTTCAAAAGGCGTTCAAAAGCTTAGTGGTAATAAGGAGAAACCATAAAACATTCTAATGTGGATATATTTGAAGAATGATTTATGTGAGAGAAATATGGTTAAGAAGATTTGAGTATTGAACTTAAAAAAATATATTTCTCTACGGGACATTATTAGTGTGAGAACAGGTAGCAGCATATAGTGTATGTATACCGTATACTTAAATATTTATTACAGTAAATAAACACAAGCAACATTTCCCGAGGAAAAGTATCATTTTCTTACGGCAAACTCGTAATACGCCGATTAAAGTTCGATTGCCCAAGTACTAATTTACGACAATACTGCTTTACGACAATATCGCTTTAAGCTGTGTAAAAACGTAAAAGCAGAGAAATACAACAATCGAGATGGCGGTCTTCAAGCGAGTAAGCGCAGGCGCATCGAAAAGTTACATCTTTGTTTTTAAAGCGGGCCGTTTATCGGCGGGCGGAGTTCGCGCGTTCCGCTCCGAAGTTACATCGCACGAGTCTTCGCGTAATCCGAGAGTGGCCGCGGCCCGTCAGCTTCCACTTCGAACATCCCTTATCTCGTTTGTTTACGATTACCTGCTCCTCGGCGTTTCGTTTTTCACGCTCGGCCGCTCCCGGGGAAAGTGTTCCGTTTCGTTTCGGCTCGAGTCCAAACTTTTAGGGTTTTCGCTTTTGATGTTCCAAAAGATTCAACTTTTCCGTACTCACTTGCATTTCTGTAAGGGATACGTTATTATTACTTATTTTTAAAGCGATATTTCTTTGGGCGTGTCGAGGATTAACGTTTGGTGCGCTCGTAGCGGGCAGCGTTTTAATAATATGATGGTGAATATTGATGGAAGTCATAGCCGTCTAAAAGATAATGTCTTAGTTCACATATAAATTTTGAATAAAGTAGATACAATTACAAGGTTTCATTCATTTGTATGAGAGTAACGTCAAAGGAAAAGAACAAGGACAACTAAATATTTAGTATGTAATTCATTGTTCATTCTTGCTTTACAATCGCGCCTGGTACAGAAATTACATTTTATTTTTATGATAATCCTACTAAATATAATTAAATGCTTTTGTGTGAAATTTTGTGTAACGAAGTGATAAAAGTCATATTATGTTCTCAGTAGTCGAGCATGTTCATAAATATATATATATACACACATTTCGGGTGTCGTTGTGCATCAACTCATATAGTGCAGACGTTGGTTTGTTATAAGAAAAAGGTTTGTTTGTCTAATTTATTCCAGCTTGTGGCCTTTGGATCTACACTTAAATATGTGTACCGACTTGCAACGTATTAGATTTTGCGTCGTATTTCAATTCATAATAGTATGTAATATTGCTATTTATATTGTCTATTCTCAATTCAAAACAGACCAGGGTGAGAGTTATTTATTTGCGTCACAGTTATTGAAACTCTAGAGAGGTAAAGGGGTATTGATACATCACATTGTATAGCAGCGAACTTTAAAACGTTTTCTTAAAAATATGCATATTCTCATTAATTTTCCAAGAAGGGCTAACATATAAGTAAACACTAATTTTTTTTTGTCCACCTTCAACACGATCCACGTTACTTAGGTTATCTAGTAAGCTCGCTTTTCTATTTTTTCGCGTAATGTCCGCAGTAGCAGTTTTCGCTTGCACGTCGCGCATGCAGAGCTAAGAGGGCGTCCGAAATCGTTGCGTTATTTCGTCGGTTTCTTCTCTCACGCCCCCTCGGCGATCTCTTCCGTGGAAGTAGACAAATAGTTCCGGCGCGCGCCCGACGCCGGCGCCGCGCGCGCCGCCGCGCCGTTGATACGTTTTTTGAAAGAGGAAACACACGGCCGAATTGCACGCGCCGAGATTTGACTGAAATGAATGAGTCCAACTCGCCTTGCGGAGGGCTCGTTATTTTCCGCGGCCGGTCCCTTGTTTCGGGGAAGTTGAAAAAGTAGACAAGTCATTATTTCTTTCAGGAGTTCAAATCGCTCCTTTTGAACGAACTCGCGGATGCGGGCGCGCCGCTCGTTACGTACAATTTATATTTAGTACGTGCTCTTCTTATTAAAAATCGCAGCGAGTTGTGTGCTGTTTTTTAAAGTTAAAATATTTATATTATTTCTTATTTATCAGCGTATTAACGATGTGATAGCCGAGTGGGCAGCACGCCCGCCTGTAAGCGCGGCAGGTGAAAGTTTGAGTGCTGATGGTATACATTTGAACTTCAGAGAGTCCAGCTTCGATAAGTCGGAAATTTCTATAAGTCAATAGAAAGCTCTCTACCCTGAAGGTAAGAGAACAAAGACTTGAAAGTCTCACCATTAATCGAAATCTAAGACATCAGTCCGACGTAATAATCACTATTTATTTGCAAAGTATTTTAGTACATGTTGACCGTCTGGAGCACTTTTAATCGATTGCACTTTAATTGTGAACGCATTTATTACCAAAAGGAAAATGGTTTGTCAGTACTCAAATTTCGGTAGCAGGCCATTCCGTTCCGTGAATGGTCTGATAAATTTTTCGAATGTAAAAAAAGTTACAAATTTATTATAAAAACGAAGATGTAAATATGTCACGTTCGACGTAAATAAACAACATTTATCCTAATCTGAAAGATTCTAATCAATGAAAATGCGCATACAATAAGCTACTTTTGCATATCTATGTAAACAGATTAACATTCTCTAATTTTTGTATAGGTGAGTTGTATTATTATTTAATTATTTTGTTTATGAGTGAGTTAGCATCGATATGCGACGCCAAATGGAGAGACGACTCGGTTACATTCAATCTGTTCGTGTAGTCGAACAGAAGTTGAGACCACAAGCGTCCAAGAGGAACATCTTATCCGCTAAGCTCATTGATATTTGTAGATAGATCTATCTAAACAAAATAAATATGTTTTTTCAGACGCTTAAATATTCGGTCTATTCTGACAAGCGATAAAATCTATTAAACCACCGAACTGAATTGTAAATTCTACAAAATAAATTATCTGGGATTTCATATAGTGAGTAAGTTTTTATCGTTTTTAAAATTCAAACAGATTTTGTGGCTCAATATTACATTACGTGCTTAGCATGTGATTTAAGTTAATTTTGCAAAATATTTTGCATAAAATGCGTTTATTATAACATTATTTTGCTTAGCCAGCTACATAAGATTATAAGGGCATTAACTTTTATGATACGTGCACGTAATGATCGAATTCGAGGGCTGAACATTTAACACGAAAATCAGTCTATCGCTCAATTTGCTCACTATTATTTCGTGCAGAGCTGAGCTATAGATGACCCCGACTGATATTTACGACGGCCCGTAAGTAAAAATAATATATGTCGGCATCGCGGCGCAATACTTTATGGGTCCCAGTTGGTCAATTCGGAGACGTCTCCTTAGAAAGTGAATTATTCGCCGGGGAGCAAAGGTAAATAAAATCTACCCCCGAAATAAATGGAGCTAAGAGCCGGTTCTCGGTGTACACGTAGGCAATCATTTCGTTAGGAAAGTACAGGGGAACTTTTATTTCTCCAGGGCACCGCCGGCGTCGGCCGTGTGTAGTTTTTGCGGCGGCGGGCGCGGCGCGAAAAGTCGTATTTAGTAGGAGAACTTGTAACGACAAATCACTATGGTGTCAACGCGCAGCCGAAGGAAATCTCCCGCGTTGACGGCGCGCCGGCGCGGGCCTCCGACTTGACTTTGGCGTTCGCGGATGAAGCCGTAAAAGGGGACGGATCGTTTTTTCCTGTTTACGTTGTACGGGGTCAACTTTTGGGCTATCGGTATACGATGTATAATTAAGTTCGGTTACGATGCGGTTTTCTTTTACAAGTTTTAGTAGCGAGCGAGCAATGAATTTTTTCGTCGACTGTACAAAAAAAAAAGAGAGTAGTTATGAAGATGTTTCAAAAGTTTGATGGTCGTATTTTTGGACTAATGGTAAAAATTTCTCGTCATATCTAAACACTATAAAATAAGTGAAAATGATTAAAGAATCGACTAAATATAAGTCACGATTGGTTCCGTACTATGAACCATCGTATCGGTCTCAGTGAAATTAAGCAAAATATTTACATACGTTTGCTTTTCACAGCTACTTTACGTTCCCCTTGAGAATGTTAACACTTAAGTGTTTTTGTTTAGGTTTTTCCACAAACTACGCGTGATGTTTTATGCTCTATATATACATTTTTTAATTTCTAGTCAGTTGTTGGAATATAAAGGAAACATTTTCGATTTTTTATATTATTTTTGATACATATTTAAAGTATATATTTTATAATTATAAAACATATATTTGTATTTGTTATAACAAACCCGTTCATTTCTAGTCACATAATACATTGGACTATACTTCTATTATTGATTCTGTTTAATCAATCTCTAAAATAGAAATCGTTTATTTACAATGTACGTTCGAGATCGGGTCGCCTAACTTTATTATGTATATGAAAAAGAGGACTTTTTTCGACAAGTAAAACTTGGAGACAACAGAATTGTGATAAACTGACAAAAAGGCAGATACGAGAGTAACGCTAAAAGGGTTCAATTTTTTAATCGGATGTACGGGATCCTAAAAACGCATTAAAATAATATAGATATAACAACACAAAATATTATCGTACTCGTACTTATCTGCCCACAGCATTGCAAAAATACGTTTTTAGTAATAGTTTTTTAGGAAGAGTTTTCTGATTTCAATACTTAGAACTTCTTCAGATGATTACTTTACGATAACATAATTCTATCTGATCCGGTAGAAACGACGCGTATCATTCGAAGATGCAGTTGCAACGTCGGATGCACTCCTCGCCTAATAAGCGTGGAAGCACGTTTTAAATTGCCTTCAGGCGTCATAAGATGGCAGTCAATTTGCGTCACTTAAAAGTGCTGTTGCTTGGGCAATTTCATTGGAGAGTTCACCGTGAATTATATTCCATAAAATTATTGTAAAGTTTGTAGTAAGTTTGGGATGAGCATGCATATTAATATAATTCAAGGAATTAAAAGAAATAGAAACTATTCCATATAAATACGGAATTAAAAATAAACTTATAAATGAAAAAAACTACGATTCTGCAGCTTAAACTTTGTTAAACCTAATTTTATTATATTTTATATTTTTTTTCTGGGCTTATAGTTATCTACCTCTTTAACAAAATTCATCAAAGCAACTGTATAGTTTAATTTTAAGTATATTTTTGCTGTTTTTTGGAAACCAAATGCATAATAGAGATAAAAAGTATTAGATTATGTTATTAAAAGATAATATTTACATATCCGTTGAAATTTATTCATATTAATCGGCAATTCAGACAAAATTGAATAATAATTTGGCGCGCGTATAGGTAGCAACGTATCTATTACTTGTACTTTTTTATGTAAATATGTATTTTTTTATGATGTTAAATTATAAAATGCTTACTTTTACGGTGATATCTCTACCGCCAGTAAGTTCGTACGCCGAATCATTTCCTTCAACAAGTTACGGAGAATGTTTTTTTTTGCGCTGTCACCACAAATTATGGATTTCGTTTGTTTATTCAGTTGTTAACAACACGAACTTCCAATTTGGATTACAACGAATGCACAAATATGGTTGCACTTTATAGAGAGTATATCCACTTGCAAATATGAACTGTATAGAACATACAAAGGGGCGTGGCCATGCAGACCACATTTCTGTCGCGTGAGCGCCACCTGCGCTTTGAAACCTTTTTTTTGTAGTTTTCCTAGTGCGAAACGGGGGAAGGAGAAGAAAAATTCATTATGAGCCATCCGCATGCCCGGGCACACGGGTGTGTCCGACTCTCACGGACTAAAAACCTCCTGACCAACTTATTTCTGCCATCTAGTAAGCCAAAGGCTATGACTCCTTCGTATGAAAACGCAGCATTTCGGCATAGGAATGCCGTCAGCGTGTGACTGCCCTATGGGTGTCTTTTTAATCAGACACCTCGGCATAGGAGGTCACGTGAAGTTTGCAGTACGGACTGAAACTTCAAGGGGGCTCCGGGAGGCTCGGGGAGCGCACCGGATTGATGACATTTAAGGGTCGTAATGAATGGGATAATCTCTACTCCCATTCAATAGCCATCTTATTCAGTTCTAAAAATTTTTCCACCTCGATGGTGAGATCGTCGGGTGAATCTAATAGGACATTCCGTGGTCTTCTGCAAAAGTGATTTGGAGGAGGTGACTCGTATGATACGGTCGTGACTTATAAAGTGTTCGGATGGCTACTAGCTATATCGAAGAAACGCTCTGATGCGTCCTTCATAAATTTAGAAATGGTTGGGAGCTTCAGGTCCCGGTGGAGTGTAGAGTTCCTGCCGTACCATGGTGCGTCAGTTTCTCTTCTACAAAATTTGTTTTGCCTTACTTGCAATTCATATAGTGCGTCAGGCTGTGTATGAGTAAAGACTGGAATTGCGTATGTCATGACGGGTCTGATGCACATCGTGTATATGGTACGCTTGTTGCGTAACGACATTTTATTTTTCCTGCCTATCATAAAATATAGCCGAGATAGGTAGAATAACGCTAGTTTCCTAAACCGAGCGATATGATCTTTGAATTGGAGGTGTTTATCGATCGTAATGCCTAAATATTTATAGTGATGTTGCCACGGAATTGATTGATTAAGAATTTTTAAAAAGGGAGTGTCTACTGGAACTAGTACTGCCGATTTATGTGTGCTTAAATCAAAATATAAGGATGTTGATTTTTCTGGATTTACTACTATTCTCCAAAGTCGAAGCCATTGTGTCAGTTCATCAATGGCCCTCTGTAATCGCGGAAGAATGTTCCGGGGGCAATTTGAACGTAAAAAGAGCGCCGTGTCGTCTGCAAAAAGCGCGAGCTGGACGGCTGTTGACGGTCGCGGGATATCCTTTATGTACGCGGAGTACAACAATGGCGAGAGGGTTGAACTTTGAGGTATTCCAACTCGGATTGGCCTCATTGACGAGTACGTATTATCGAGTCGGAAGGTGAAGGGGTGATTACACCTTTTTCCAACTAGTAATTGTTTTCGTAGGTGGAGGACACTCCCCGGCAAGAGAGCCTAACTTCATGAGAACAGGACGGTGATCTGAATTGAGACTCTGAAGAGTCTCAACGCAGCTGAATTCAGAGCTACCCCCTTCAGGGGGGCGACATTCAGGATATCAGACTTATAGTTAACATTATTATGTTAACAAGTCGGCGTGAGCGGAATATTGACAATAAAATGGAGTTTCTTTGTGAGTGCGTCCATCCTTCTACCGTTCTTGTTTGAATAATCACATCTCAAGTTAGTGCTTGTACTACTGAAATCGCCAAAGAGAATGACGGCATACCCTAGGGCAGAGAGTGGTTCTAAATCGCTCCGGAGCAATTTTTTCTTAGGTGGTAGGTAGACTGATGCTAAAATCAGAATACCATGTCCTGATATGCTAAGCCTACACGCAGTGGCTTGTATATTAGTTAATGGTGGAATATAGAGAACCTCCGGATGCTAGCCCCCCCCCCCCCATTTGCCTACTCATCAAGGCACAGTTTTAATATGCGAGTCATATGTGCTTAACAAGAATCATATTTTCGTATATATAAATTCTTCTAAAACTATTCAAATACAAATAAAACACAATCAGTAGACGCTAACAACAATCCCTCTCGGTTTATAAAAAACACACAACGTATACACTTAATAAACAAAAAATATTAAAACAATAAATAAAATAAAATAAATCCGTAATTAAGTCCCTATAACAACACATAAAAAACACACAAAAAAGACCATTTATTGTACATGTCTTACAATCTAATTGTCAACTAAAGACGCGGCTCTCCGTAACATTACCCAATTAAAATGTAAAATTTCGGAGTAGTTATTTTACCTGGTTTTTAATTTGGCTCTTTCACCATAAACGTGTCAAATTATTTAGTACATAAATACTGATGAGTATCTATTGCGTAGGATTTATAGAAATAGATTACGAGGTCTGGTAAGATACAATTTTTTTTAAAATGCTTTAAGTGATGGTATCAATTTTAATCAGAGTAATAGTTTTATGAATAAGACAAAATTATGATATTGAATAATAAAATCTTTTATACTGTTGAGATTTTGATCATCTGAATTCAATGCAGAAATCTGAAAGTACTTGTATTTAAAGAAACTTTAACAGTGGCAATATAAAGTTTACTTATTACTGTATTCTAGATTTTCCACGGTCTAGATGTTTTCACTTAACTGAGCCTTTACATTATGAATAAATTACACCCAAGGAACTTCATAATTCCGTTATTGAAAGAGGCTGTCAAAGTTGGAGTTATAATATGTTTTGTTATTGTCTCCATTTATAGTACTTTTAGAAATGGTTTCACCTCGGTTTCTTGGTACTGTTACGAATTGTAAAAATTTGATATCGTGGTTGTCTTACTGCATGCGAAGCGATAATCATACTTCTAAATTTCAATTCTGAGACTGTCGGGTTTAATAATTTCAATATCTATGTCTAATGAAATAAAGGTAAAGTAGCGATTGCTTATTGATTTTTCATTTGAATTTTACAAATGTACTGGTTTTACTCAGTTTTGTGCTTACACGGAACTGTAATTTGAATTTATTTGTAGTATTAAGGCAACTCTAGTAAAGTTATGTATTTAAATGCCGATATCGTCATTCTTTTTAATATTTCCAGTATAAAAAACAAAAAAAAAATGGAATCCTCATGCCTAATATCTACATACATGTTTGGGCGTAAATATGTCCAAGATTATTTACTTTGGCCATTCGAGTTACTCGACCGATAATTTTTGTGAAAATCGGTTGTGTCACACAAATAGTTTTTCATTTGCATGTATTCTGCAAACTGTTTTCACTACACTCGACGTGATAATAACTATCAAAAAAGAGTAATGTTAATTCTTATATTTGAAAGAATTATAAATCTGAAATAAATGCATATTTTAAATGGTAAGGTAAATGGGAACTGATTTACTTCTACTTTGTATAATGTTTGGGTTAATATATGGTTTAGTTTTAGTATTACACGATTTCAACGATAATAGTGATTTGAGTTTGAATCTGAATATACATTTTGATCCTGATTCCAAATCGCGTCATTACTTCATTCCTGATATCCGATTCTAAGCGATTGTGAGAGATTGTCGTTTTTCATACATTAAAAAATTTAAGTATTCACAAACCGTTAGTATCAGTATCTCTTCAACTCTTATATTTGTGTATGTATGTGCATTCTGTATTTATATTCTGTATTTGCAGATAATGGCTATTTCGAGAATTACTGTAATATTGTTTAGTTTTTTGATAATGTGTTTAGAGTACTGTACTAACATTTATGGTATTAATTTTTTTCCCCTCTTGCGACGAGGAGGGGGTTAAAAATGCGTAACATCCGCTCGCACCCCCTTGCGCGTGGGGAATGTGGGACTGAAACCGACTAAAAACGGTCCCCTGAAGAAATTACTGGCTTGGCGATGCTGTTAACTAGTTATACAGCTTCACCTGATGCAGCCAGACAACAAGCGGGGGTGTTGACGGCACATGACTTGCCCTGTGGGAGCATCCTTGAGGGAATCCCCTCAGCATACGAGTCACTGGAACACCAACATGGGTTGGTCTTATTTGCATATTCAGGTGCGGGAGCGTCCCAGCATGACAGAGGATGTGACCTATTTAATTAGGTCTTAATGATTATAGGTTTATTGACAACAGATATTTAATATTCTGAAAAGAAAATATTTACTTCGCTAGAAGACTTATCAGAGCGGAAGTACCTTAAGGCTTCACACTCTCACCCCTTCTGTACTTCGCAGACACTAACGAAAGTTTGGAAAATCCAAAAGTGCACGCCTCATAGCGGTTACTCCATTATTACTAAAGAAAAGTGTGTACGTCAGCTCCGACGAATGACTGGAGCTCACTCTTTATGAATGATTACAAATTACTTGGTATGCATTGTTCAATACTCTAAATTCTATATATTAACAAAATTTATACCGTAATCGTCACATTTTTTTAAATTGAAATAAATTAAAAAAAAAAATACCGTGGTGTCAAAATTTTTACTTAAACATTGAGAATAAAAAAATCAGTCACGTTTCGGGTTTCTTATGTTCTCTAGATTAAGATTTAATAAAAAAAAAAAATTTTTGAAGTTATACTTCTTTTGGTGCGTTTGGATGAGAGTGAATTTGTGAGCTGCGCGCGCACAAACGACATGATGAAGTTAGCCACAGAATAGAAATAATATCAACACTGAATATAGTTACAATACTGAGTGTTCATACTATATAGTACATAGTACAGAGTGTTCATGCTATATATTACATAGTACTTATATTCATAACCCAGTTCTTGCAAAATATAGTATTCATATGAATAATCAATTTTGAGTATTAATTTTCTATAATTATTATTTTTGTTCAATTTATTATATATATAAACATTATTTGTAAACTTTTAACATTGTGTTGTGAAAAATTGTGAAAATTTGAAGTGTTTTTAAATATTAGAGGTTAACCATGTAAGTATAATATATAGATATATTTCTAACGAACTTATTATTTTTATAACAAATAATTGAATAATAAGTACACACACTCTTTTTTTAAATGTATTTGACTCATTCACATAATGAATAATGATTATATATTTGTACTGTATTGTTATATTGTTACGTCAATAAAACATTTTCAATTAAACAAAATCGTTTTGATTGATTTTAATATTTATTGTCGATTACTACTGCATTTGAGTTATTTTAAATATTATTCATACGCCAAAGAAGTATAACTTCTAACGCGTGTACATAAGTACACACACTCTTTTTTTTTTTACTAAAAAACTCGTCAAAATTTTGTTTATAAAATATCAATTAAACTACACCGAATTAGACAGTGAAATTCAATGGGCTTCTATTCAGATGCATACTAAAGCGAATGAAAAAAAAAACACTCGATTAGTGAAGTATTTCATTCGTTATCGTGACCACATACATGATCCGCATATAAAGACGTGGACGTCCACGAAAAAAATTTTTAAAACAGTTTTTAAAATATGTTCTATAATAAAATGTGTTTTGAAGATATAACAGATATTAAAATCAGTAATTATTCTTGCCGTTTGAGTGCATGCATTATTTTACAAGTGCAACATGTAATAAATAAAGACATTTAAAGTTCAAAAAATCACTCGTTTTTCGTAAGGCGAGAGTAGAGCACTACCTCATGCGCTCCGCTTATGAGGCGTGCAGTATATCGCAAAGGACACCGCATTGTACATGGAGGTAAATCCGTTAACAATATATACCCTCACCTCCAAAGCTGACTTGGTGGTTCCAAACCTGGAGGATAGAGATGAATCCAAATACGTCAGCAGCTATCTTTTTTAAATATAGCAAAGGTAGGAGTGCGCGTACATTCGCTCATGTGACATCCTCTCCTTTCGTATCTACAATGCGCCTATTCCGTGGCAATATACTCACAAATACCTAGGTAATATGCTTGATAAGAACCTTCACTTCAGGGATCATGTCAAGTCTGTTAGGAAAGTAGCAATATTTTATCAAACACGCCTTAACAGCATGCTGGGAAGAAAAAGTGAATTTTCTTTACGCAATAAGCGTACCTTATATAAAATTTACATAAGGACAGTGACGATAAACATACGCGTCTCCTGTTATCAGTCTTCGACTGCACTACATAAACTTCAATTCTTACAGAATAAATAATAACTTCTGCAGTTCAGCCACAGACGCCCACTAGTGCGTCAGAATTTAGTTGTTTACAGGCGTTTAGAACTTTCAACAAGATCCAAGTATATGGAAGTTGTATCCGAGCGCTTCTTTTCTATCGCGGAGTCCCACTCCAATCCGCTTTTTTTTCTGCAGCAGTCTTTTACGAGGCGCCGCTCTATCACCATTTCATCTGTAGTTCGCGGAATGTTTTCACAGATACTCCCGACGTCCTCACAACCGAGGTCGAGAGGCTCATAGAAGTTAAGAAAAAAAAAAACACGTGTGGCACTCGGGGACTGCCGCGGTAAAGCTATTGCATAGTATTTTTTATCAACTTATGCAATTATAATTATTTATTTATTTTATTTATGCAGTATTTTTTTCGAGGAGGTGCCCTAACGCCGAAACTCTAAGCAGGCATGAGTCACCAGATTGCGGGACGAAGAGGGGGATAACGCATGCGCAGTAACGCTGATACAACCAATGCCACCTGGAGGCGAGTTGCTGAACTAAAGAAAAAAACGTGATATTTCAAAAAAGTCATTAAAAGTTCTGCTATTCATCGATAGATGGCAAAAGTAAAAAAGTATCACCGCTGTGCCGGTCGGAGTGGGGGTATTTAGGTTATTTTCGTTACGGAATTTCTGGATTCGGTCTCCACGCTCAAGGCCCGCGATAGAAGCTATGTAATAGCTTAAAAAAGGATGTCCATTTTATTTGCAACTCCTTTTATTATCCCATCAAATGTATCAATTAATGGTTTTCCTCTCTGTCGTCGACCAATAAACAAGCCACTATAAGTAAATTTGGGGCCGCACCGCGGGGCGCGCGGCTCATTTGTGCCGATGCCGCCGAGCGGCGCCGGCGAGCCACGGACGGCTTTTAAGAAGTTGCGCGTGACGGGCGCGGGCGCGGGCTCGCCGGTAACCGAATCACAGGGACTTTCGCCGCGTGTTTCGGTTAGTTTAGGAGTTACGGGGCGGGAAGGAGGAGAGGGAGGGAGTACACAACAACTTTTACATCGGCAAGGCACGCAAACTTGTGTCCCGACGTCCGCACCGACCGAGCGGAAATTATTGCTACGAAATGATGCACGATCGGAGGAGTGATTTTCGGTGTTGCCGGCGTTGATAGCGCAGCGGTTTGTTGGGCCAGATTACATCTAATATATTGTTCGAGCTTCGTTAGTGGAATGAATGAAATGCGTGTGTCCTTTATTTTTAATTTACTACTGATTATTAATTACTAGCTTTCGCTCGTGGCTCCGCCCGCGTGGACATAGAACGAAATGTCTAAAATACCAAACGATCTCGTCTTTCTCTTGATTTCATACCAAAAGAACCCACATTCTTACGCCAAAAACAGAAGTACTGCTGCTATTTTTTTTAATATAAAGCGATCTCATTTATAGTCTAGATCCTGATCTCGACCCTGCTGGTGATTTCAATTCCGGATCGATGTTGAACTTGAACATTTCTTGAACATTATTGTTACCATTAATCAATCGGCATCAGCATAGAATTCGTTCTACGATCACGTAATCGAAGCTGCAAGCAAAAGTTAGTATCTTTATAAATTATAGCATATATGTTAAGCTAATACTGTTGAGCCTTTAAAGTGTGATTGATCAAACATCCAAACTTTCGCATTTATAATCATTTTATATTATTTCTCTAAGGTGTTTTTTTGTCGGTATGAAATATCTACCTTCATACGTCATCAAACTTGATGTTTCATACGCTATTTTGAAGATATTTTTCTCTCTAATGACGAAAAATAAGTTCAGATAAGTTTTAGTTTATTTTCGTTAGGCAATTGCAATTTTCGTATATACATTTTTAAATTAACATTATGTAAAGCTTTTGTAAAGGCATCTGTTCGCACCTTTATATATTACTTCTTTAAGGTGTTTTTTTCGGTATGAAATAACTAAAAAATATATATACAAATATATAAAAAACCAAAAAAAATGCGTGTATAATGTTTATAATAGTAATATAAGAGTAATTCTGTTACTATGCTTTAGAATAAAATATTTAAAATTAATAAATATTTACATTTACTTATTTCTACTCTATTATATCACCCAACTGACCACTATCGATACGAAGTATTCACACGAGTCACCTAGTATTAGTCAATTTAAAGACCATCTCCTACATTTCAAAAATATTCGCTTATATTTTTATTTATTAAAATGTTTGTATAACGACGCCAGACTTTATCCCTCCACCTGTCAGGTCGCTTTATCGTCCATCATCGTCAATTTGAACATTACCTAATGAAATAAATATTTTTTATAATATAAAAATAACTATTACTGGTTAAATACTGTATTTAGATATATGGCGTCGCAGACTTTCGTGTGGAACTGTATAATACCCATTTTTTAAAATGTTATTTTCACCTATATTATAAATGGGGTCAGCCAGAGCACGCAAATATTTTTATCAAAGCAGCAATTTTTGTTAAATCCCTTGACAAATTCACAACAGTCCGGCTCTTAAGCGTCGTAGGGCAATGGCTTATAACTTCCTCAAGAATTGGGTTATCAAATGCAAAAAGAGTTTTTAAAATTCGACTGATAGTTCCAGATATCAGTACGTTCACACGAACAAACAAACTCTTCAGCTGTATATGAGTACATCGAGGAGTGTCAATCCCGGTTTCAGATCCGATACCTCAACAGTTTGATTACAAAATAACCATCCTTAAACGTTTGTAAGGGTATAACGGCCCCATGGTGTGTTGTAGAAAACGACATTTACTGCGGTGTGCTTCAAATTCTCACGTGCAATAGTTAACTGCTAACTGTTAAGATCAAAAACTTAACATGTCAAAATATCAATAATCTTAGTGATATTGTAATTTGTGATACGAATTTAATGTCGTAAATGCCAATATCTTTAAGGTTACCTTAGTTAACTGTCAATTGTGAAGTTAAAACAACTTATTTGGACATGTTTAACTTTTAATTTTAACAGTTAACGGTTAATTATTTCAAATGAGAGATCGAAGAGAACACACCGTTATTACAGTATAATAAATAGATATTTTAAAAAGCAAGCGTTTCTCATTCTGTGTACATAAACTAAGACTCTTACATAACGTTATAAACGATACATAAATAACCGACAATATCAAATATCACTTCAAATAATCCGCACGGAAATTTTACAAGTATCGTATAAGCGTCGGTCGTATAGCTACATTCACGTCGGTAAGCGTAAAAGATGTTCGGGGCTACGCTCGTTATAACTTCGGATTAGTGCTGAACTCGTCGCTACATTCACCAAATTGACGCCGACTTTTGACGCCTAAGCGAGTTTAACTATTGTCGGATTAGACGTGATGGCGTCGTTAAACCGTGCTTTCTTAGACGGCTGAAACCGTCCACGCGATAACGACACCTGCGGCTATCATTTCCTGATAATCGATGGAACTTATCGAATCGATAGAAATTAATGACGGATGTTTTCCATTACTGTTTGGACGCCCTAGTGATAGTTTCACAGTTAAGCGATCCATTGTTATCCACTTAGTGAAAATGGCGATTGTTGTTGGAATTCCAAATTGTAATTTAATATTTGTTACTATAACAGGAATTATGGCTTGTCCTATTTTAAACACATACAATGTTTTCTAACGTTAACTTCATTTTTAGGTGTAGTAATTAATTAGCAAAATACTCGATATTTAAAATGGAGCTCGTGTATTTTAAATTCGAGAGAAATCTAGTAATAACATCGTATGTAAAATTTAGAAATTCATATATTATTTTGATGTAAAAAGAATTACCTGTACCTGATAATTTAATTGCACAAGAATCTAATTCTAATTTGACCGTATCAGGATAATAGCTATAATAACATTTTTAATGATTTTGTGACTAAATTATAGTTTGTACAGATTTGTTTAAAACCAGACAGGTATTATATTCGTGTTTTATGTTTACAAAGGTACTTTGGGTTATGAGGATTTCTAATCCATTGGCATTTTATAATGTCTAGTTGATAAGTTATGTGAAGTTCAATAATTTAAAAAAAGTGCTCGTTTGATTATCCCTACATTTTCAATCGAAAATAATCATATCTGTATTATATGCATTTAACGGCATGTAAGTTAGTCATTGCCTTCGTCTTTGTCTAACTAACGCACCGTCGTCTTGAAAAAAAATCTCTCTAGCGTTTCGCCCTTCATTCATCGATTCAGCGAATCAAATACCAAAGCCATTGTGAAACGGCTCGAGTCGCAGTAAGACAAAATTACTTCGGGATATGGGGCACAGCCGCCGAGAGGAAATCTATTGAGCCCTTTAACAAAACGTAACATCGGAGGGAGAATCCGATTTGCCTTTTTATTGCCTTTATTGGCTCGTATTGACTTCACCATACTTTAATTCCCAATCAACATGAGACGAAAGTTTTACTCGGGCTTTCCTAGTGAATGTATTAAATATTCATTTGGAATATACAGCTTTTTTCAATTCAAAGTTTCTTCTTTTTTTTTCCTTTTTATGAAATATTTAATGGGATTTAACTGAAAAGATTGTAATTGTCAGTTATCGAATTTCATTTACTGTACGATTCTCTTATACTTATCACTTTCGAATGGATACCCGATTTTTAACTACAAGCAGATATTGTGTAATTCACACACACACATAGTATATTTTAGAGCAATTCGCTCAAAAATATACTGCGATAAAATGAGTGAGAGTTTCAGAAAAGAATATCGTCTTTTTCTTTTAATGAATTTTTATATGAATAACAATAAATCATATGAATTGAGATATCTTCTGTACAGATTCTATGATGCTTTTTGTTATAAAAAATTATATCAGTCTACAATGTACAATTCTAAAAAACAATCTCTCCTTTCATTATGGAGCATTGTAGTATATGATAGATAGAGTATGAACAAGTAGACGTTTTAAACTTAATTGATTAAAAATAACTCATAGCGTCTTCGAAATATATATCAGAATCCTAAGTTACGATCTTAAAAAGTCATTATATTAAATTTGAGCGTGACTACGTCTATCTGATTTGTCTTCTTTTAATCTCATATTGCATAAAATGATCGGCGCGTGGATAACAAATAAAAGAATTTTTATTTATTATTAAAGTTCACAGTCGCTTCTTGACAAAGTATATTCCATATTTACCTATATTTATATTACCTATAATATATTATGATTTCACCGGTATTTAACGAGTTGTATGTTTTGAAATAAGTTTACCGAAAAGCCCATACAATACGGTAATGAAAATTGCTGTGTGATGGAAACAGTATGCAAGCAAACTAAAAAGTCCGAGCCTGATCGACATTACACAATACAGTCATTTCGAATGGGTATAAACATTTTGCGGCAGTCTATAGGGCAAAGAGGAATAGTCAAACTTAAGTACATATATTTTGAACCTAAAAATGAACGCTAAGTAAATTATATATAATAGTATACAAATAAATAACTTTCGACTGCTGCTCCACTCGAATGATTTCCTTCATTATTTGTATTGACCGATCTCGGTGTCAGCCACGATTTCGATGTCGACGCCGTTCAAATTTTCAGCTTTATTGATCTCGCGTTATTTTGTACATATTCCGTTTCCGCTCTCAATTCTAACCCCGCGGCCTTATTATCTAAAAGAAATCGATTTCTGATTTTGCATGACTTTAAATTATTTCAGTCATTCCCGACTTAATATTTCGAAATGCTAATTGTCTTTCTATTAACAGTGTTGCCTTTACAACGAAATCACTAAATTATCAAAATGAAATTTAATCGCATATTTGAATTCATAAAAATTATTAAGGATTGCGATTTCACAGTTATTCTAAAATTACTGATCTATAACGATTCTCAAGCGATTTTCCGACATTCGTATTTCGTATAAAGTGAAGAATATTTCTTTTTTATGTAAATCGTTAGATTAAATGAAATGTTTACACATTTATTAAGGACCGATGACATTACAATAATATGGCATAATTGGACTGATCTTATAATGGAGCCAAAAGGTAGGCACAGAAACTCCATAACGGAAGAATATATCCTAGTCGTGTTTAAACTTGTTAGAGTTGTTTTGAAATGTACTCTCACTATGAATGAATTTCAGGGTCTGATGTTGGAGCCAGAAGGTAAACCCTAGCACTCCATAATAGGACAGCGTATCCAAGCGGTGTTCGCGGTTGTTGCAATTGTTTTGGAATGCCCTTTGACCGTGATTAGTTTTCAGATTCTAATGACGAAGCTGGAACGTAGGCGCTAGTACTCCATAATGAAACAACGTAGTCTAGCCGTTTTTGGGCTTGTTGAATTACCGTGGAATAAAATTTGATCATAATTGGCGTTCAGGGTCTGATAATGGAGCTGGAAGTTTGGAACTTCCATCATCAGACCCTGAAAGTCATTCATGGTCAAAATAAATTTCAGGGCAATTCCTATAAGCCCAAATACGGTTAAGATATATTGTTCCGTTATGACATGTTAGTTCCGGTGCCAAGCGTCGCCATTATCAGGCCTCGAAACTCAATTATGGCCAAAATGCTCTTAAAAAAAAATTATTAAGAACAAATACGCCTAGTCTAAGTTCTTCTATTATGGAGTGCTAATGCTTACCTTCCGGCTCCATCATCAGACCCTGAAAATCACTCATGGTGAGAGTACATCTCAAACAAGTCTAACAAGCTTAAACACGACTAGGATATGTAATTTCGTTATGGAATTCCTGTGTATATCTTCTGGCTCCATCCTCAGATCAGTCCAATTATACCATATTATTGTACAGTCATCGGTCTTTGATAAGTGTGCAAAATTTTAATTAAATCTAACCCTTTAAAGTCGCTCAAAATAGCATATAAAAAATAAACATTTTTTTATACCTGACAATTTGACTTGCAAATCGATTTCAGAATCGCAATCGATTTTTGCTTTTACGTAATAAGGCCGCCGGTCTTGCTTTCTATTCTTATTTCGGTCTCGCTCTCCATCCCATTATGTTTAGGATTCTGTGAAAAGAAAAACCGAATCCTTTTAGCGTCAATTTGTTGTCCGTCAGTTTATTTTTATGTATGTCTATATGTATATCAAGAACATTTTTCTCAATAACGGGTAAAGATATCAAAATTCAAGTTATTAAGTCAATACCGTAAATTTGTCACATATTTTGATATTCACAAACTCATTTACCAAAACCTTTAAAATACTTTCAATGACCTAGAATTGTTAAATATGACAAAAAGCAATAACCTCATGGCAAAGTAAAACGAAAAAATCAAAAAATTGTTAATTTCTTACTAGGTATTATATACAACACAATAAGTATTTTGTTTGCTTTTACAAAATGGAATGTATAAGAATTACCAAAACAAATAATAAATGTGCTCATATCAGAGGGATTTCCTAGTATTTCCTGAAAAGCTCATTATCCACCTTCTGGTTTCTATCGTCAGATCTTCGCTAGAAAATATGAATAGGATTCGTTAAAACAAAACGAACGAGGCCTAAACTCGAGAGGCTTACCAGCAGCCCCTGAAGGATTTCACTATCCACGTCCTGGCTCCATCATCAGATCTTTGATACCAGTGTGATTCGGAGATTTATCAAAACAAATCAAATGATCTGAAATTTAAAGGTATAATAGTAGGCAATAAGGAGAGTAGTTTCTGTTCACAACCTGCAGTATTGTTGTCTAATTTTTATAACCGCTTAGAAGTGCTGTGGCTCCCATCATCAGCTCAGTAGCTGATGCAAACACCTGAATAACTAAAAAGAATGAGAGTTCAAACACACTATATGTGCTTATAATATTTGTGGTTATTCTTTAGTTTCCATGGAAATGCATCATCATATCCTGATTCAGTGACAAAGAGTTCATCTTAAGAGTATATCCATTCCAATAAAAATGAATCATTTTCGAAATCGGTTCACAATTGGTTAAGATATCGCTAATTATGAACCGATTAATACATACACAAAAAAGTACAGTTGCATTTAGAACCTCCTTCTTTTTTTGAAGTCGGTTAAAAGATTGCAATTAATATACGAATTCTTCCGCGGTCGTATTTTTCTTTATCAAGTATTCAAACAATTTTATCAATCACTCATAACTGAATCTCTTTTTATCAAATATTTGCAATAAAGCAGCTCGTATAATAGATACCGAACTTTATTTAAAGATTTGTAATAAAGTCAAATACTTCATAACAGTAGCTCGCTTTACCAAACATCTACAACAAATTCAATAATCGGCCCACTGCCGAATCTCTGCTTATCAAATATTAACAATAAATTCCGTTCACAATAGATTCAAAACATCCGCGCGACCGACATAAGCTAGCGGGCTCTCAAGACAAATTAGCCCTTAATTAAAGTTCAAAGGATTTACTGCACGCCCGCGCATAGTTTGCTCAGCTAATCATATTCGCGTAGTAACAAAGGATTGCTAATCTTTCATCTCGACCCTTTGTCACAAGTTGGCAAGTAAACAGGGCCGGAAGCGGCGCATCAAACAAAATATTTCGGAAAGTTACCGCCCGGCGGAGGGGGCGCGGATGCGTTAATTAAACAGAAAAGACATAGATTCGAATAGAAACTTATTTATGTTGTGAAACCGTCTAGAATTTATGTTCGTGTTTAATCGTGCACATAGCTAAGGACTTAAATATGTACATCACAACATCTTGAAATATAGGGTCGGGGAAAAAGTTTTTTCAAATACAAATTCAAAACAACTTTTCATCATATTTTATTTATATTTAATTATAATACATATATGCCATTATGTTTAAAAACGACCCATCAGTTGTTGGCAGTAAAGATCCGAGTTCATGGTTTTGCCAAGCGGTAAAAGCTCATAATGAAAATAAATGCCCTTACCATCCCACCATACATACAACATCAACTTATTGCAGTTTAATTCGGGTTTCACTATAATCTGGGGAGCTTGCTTGTCTTTTAACCATGATGTTTTTTGCATTTCTCGTCGTAGGTTATCAATTTTTCATTCCCAGTGATCAATCTTTTCAAAAGCGGTTCAGTTTAATTACGTTTCAATAGAGAATCGCAAATGAGAACATATTACATAATTAGATTTCTTTCAATGAGTTCTTGTGGAACCAGAGGATCGAGCTTTTTTGTATATCCAGCTTTTTTCGAATAGGTTAAAACTGTTTTGTGGTCAATTCTCAGCTTTACACATATGTCTTAAGAACTAATATGCCGATCTTACTCTACTGTTTCCAAAATGACTTTGAATTTACCCGTAACAGGTCGACCAGAGTGAGGTTCATCTTTGACAACAAAATTACCGGACTGAAAACGCTTGAAATAGTATTGTGCTACTCTTACCGAGACTGCATTAGGTCCATAAACGCCACAAATTTCCTTTTACATAATAAAATTTCAAAATGTATTGAATTTTTACGTTAGATTCACTCGTTTCGGTGGACAGAAAAACAATAGAAAAATGGCGGGACACGATTTCAACTTTTTATTTTTTTTTAATAATATTGTCTATTTAATGATATCGAAACTAGTTAGACACAAACAGCACAGACAAAGAGATTTTATTGTTTTTACTTATAAAATAAGAAAAAAACCTTTTCTGCGACCTAATGCTATGAACCTTCAACCTTTTTTTGTTATTATTACTATTCGTCATTTGTATTCAATCCCCAAATGATTGTGTTTTGTTCCAGATCATATTTTTTTTGCATTCTTTCTTATACATTTCGATTTCACAGACGAAATGAAAAAAGTTGGAGTTCATTAGATTTATAATATCATTTACACAGCGATTTAAAGCTGCAGTTGTAATTATACATTTGTTCGTCATTGCAAATCGAGAACTTCAGTATTCCATAGTATTTTTTAAATAAAATATTTATCTAATGCGTTAAACTAATTAAAAATATCACCTGTAATATTTTGCAATTCGCTAGAAACAATCGATGATAGGAAAGGTGATTTTCGTAACGATTTTTGAACTCATACGCACACAAATATCATGATGTGAACATTTTGTCCTTCTCGCTGTCGAGTCAGAACCACGGAACAAGACGAACAGTAGAAGAGATACGAGGTAAAATTATCAATATTTCTCCTCAAAACCATATAAAATGGGAAGATAAAAATATTTACTGTAATTTATTAACGCTCGAATGTATAATATACATCGATGTGTAACATGTATCAAAACTGCGAGACAAAGTCTGATATATATCAAAGCGCTCGAGACAAGTCAAGGCGGCACGTGAGAGCTGGAAGCCGGCGTTTCGCTGCTGGGGCTACATAAATTCCGAGCCGTAAGCGGAGCAGCTGATGCTGCGTATTTGTGGAGAATAAATACGGATTAGATCAACGCGAAAGCAAAGTTTTACGGCCGATCGCTGGAGAATATAAATCTCTGGTTTTTTTTTTGAGATCATCAAGGCTCTTGTGCTTTGCGTGTTTAAGATCGCTAGTTAGAAATCATAGAAAAAGAATATTTGTTTCGCCCGTGTCCACATGTCTATTTGTGCATTGGTCGTGGCCATTATGCGCGCGCACACTCGTGATCTAAACAAATAAAAATGTCGAAGTACCGGCCAGACTACCCAGAAGTACTATCCAGTTGTTCTCCTTGAAAATAGACCGTAAATCGTTGCTAAATTCATCAAAATCGGTTATTTGTGCAAGAGATATTGTTGGAGAAAATTTTTAAAAGTGTTTTTTTAGACTATTTTTTTAACTACTCTACCGATGAATTCTAAAATCTAATAAGTGGTTATCTTTAAAATACAGCATCGATCGTTGCAAAGCATTAAAATCAGTCAATCAATCAAGAGATGTTCAAAAGTGTTTGTTTTTTAAAGATGTTTGGTATTAAGTCATCTTTTTGTGTTTAAAAATTACATCGTATGCCATAAAGCAGCTCATAGTTAAACAATGTGTTCCAAAGATACTGTAGTTTTAAAGAAAGTGGTTTTCAATACATGTAGATTTTAAATTGTACGAGTTCAAAACGTATTTGAACAATATTTTTGAGCTCGGAGAGCTCGAAAAAGAAGTAGAATCGGTCTTTTGAGTAAGATAAGCTGAATAATTTACTACTTCTTTATTTTTAACACTGAGCTCAAAAGTAGTAAAAAATATCAGGGATAGCCTGAAGGGTCAACCGTGTTTCAAATTTTTGAGTTCAAAAACGCAATAACAATATTAATATCTCAAGGAGCTCAAAAACACATAGATATCGTAGCGAAAGTTTCAGGGATGGCCGCAGGATCAACCGTTTCACAGATTTCTTTATAATTTAGCAGCAATATAATACAAAAAAAAGAAACAACACAACCTTAATTGAAAGTAAAGTGATGGTAATACTATATGGCGTAAATAGAAATACCAGCCAGTAATTGCCGTAATAGTGTTTCAGCAATAAAAACGTTCGCAGACGGCGCGGGCGCCTGCAGCCGAGTGGGCGCCATCGAACTGCACTTCGCGCTAATTGCCGCGACGCGACGGATAATTGAAGGAATAGCGGCCAAACTCGAATTTGTAGCCGGCACTTATGTAATTGCTACTGTTTACTTTGCAGGCACTCGGCGTTAAGAAATTTCCATGTTACGAATAACAAGTCTAACGCTTAAAATAAACTGTAGACGGAAAACACGTTTCACAAAGCGCCGAGCGCCACTCGACACAGGTGCGGTGGCGTCGTGAAACTATTTGTAAATTACTTTTATTGTCGTGTACCGAGTTTAGAAGTACGCAGATGTAAGAAACTACTAAGCTTCTTTTACATAAGGAAAACCGTCATCGTTTTGTTCATGTCACTGTCTCAACTAGCAAACAGAATTTTGCAAACGGTGTTTTGTAAACATTCCACATTTTTGAAACATTCCTTTGTAATTAAATGACAAAGTAATGTCTCAAAAATGTTGATCGAGACGCACCAAAATGGAGCTGTTGCGTCAGATTTTTGTCAGTGCAAAGGCACATCACGTTTTCATCCGTACTAATGTTGTAAATGTGACAGAAATTCAGTCTGTCTATCTGTTATGTTTTCAGGGCTAAACCGCTGAACTGGTTTTGATAAAATTTCATATGGAAATAGCTTGAATCATGGGGAAGAATGACTGTATAGTTTTTAAAGAAAATTTAATAGTAATAGAACCCGCTGTTGTAAATGTGACAAAAATTCAGTCTGTCTGTCTGTTATGTTTTCAGGGCTAAATCGCTGAACTAATTTTGATAAAATTTCGTATAGAAATAGCTTGAATCATGGAGAAGGATGACTATGGTTTTAATGAAAATTTGATAGTAATAGAACCCACAGTCGCAGAAAATGTAAACTATGCACTTGTATTATTAAATTGAATGCAAGTTGTAGAAAAAAAAATTTAAGATCTTTGTTTTATATTTATTTTTTCCGGCTATTTATTTTTTTCGATTTTCTCGGTACGGGTGTGAGGAGAAAGCAATTAAGGGTTCAGAGGAAAATGGGATCACTTGAAGAAACTAGTAATGTTGTATTGCAGATTAAGGGTTTTCAATTTGTTTTGAATCCTGCTCTCCGCAGTGACAATGTCATCGAGATTATCTAGGACTAAGTTACAACGTAAAGAGCCTTTAGCGTACCTTTTTCACTGTTTACGTACCGCAGTACGGAAGAAATAATGTCATTTGACTTGTATACGAAAACTTGATCAATTCACCTATGCTTTAGAGCATGAATCTATTTACTACGTAGCGATATAAAATATGAGTTGATGTTCATGATGGATCAAGTAACAAGTGAACCTTTCCATTAGTTATATTCGTATATGAGACGGAGAGCGGTGAGTTCGGGTGGTAAAAGATCCAAACAGTTTTGGCGAATGCATACGATTGTGAGGGCTCACAGGGAATTCATTAACTAAGATTTAATTATAATTAACTGTTACAAGCGTTACAAACATTCATGTGAAAAGCACTTGATACCATGTTACTAATCGTTTACACTGGACAATTCACCTGATCACACATTCATTAACGGTAATTGAGACGACCAGGTAAAAGTTACCGGCTGAGTTTCAACGGGAATAGACGGTAGTCGGTACTCGACGGCGTCTGGCTACAGTTGGCCTCGTGCGGTGCAGCAGCAGAAGTAGTTAGATCAGTTGTGATTTGTGAAAGACCGTTTCATTGCTGAAGGAACATGATATTCCAACAATAAGTCCTAAAACGTGGTGACTTCTGCACGAGCATTAATTATTGATGCGTCTATTTAAATACTTACGGGATGTTCCATTGAATTTTGCGGTTAAAATTTATGCCGAAGGCTAAATTCCTGTTGTTTCATACGATTGCACCGAGCCGTACGCAGCTCTAACCATAAGTGACAGGCAGACTTTGGCCTTGTGGGGCCAGTTGTTTCTCCGATTCAAGTCGTAACGTCCCACAATAACTCCGATCCCGATAGTCGTGACCGTTATTTTACTATGCATTCGACAAACATTGCGTTCACAATCACCACTTGACGAAAGGTAATGAAATTCCGTGGCCAAGTCGTAACTTATCATTATGTTATAATCTTCTGATTAGAAAGAATGATTTTCATCACCCAAATCTCGAAATATATGGAGGCTTCAGATGAAATTAAGCTTAGTACATGATTTAGCGTATGTACTACGGGGAGTGCTATTGACAGTTATTTAACCATATACTTGCAACTGAATTCCGTTATCATTTGGCTTGTTGGAAACACCATCATTAGCATCTGATGGATGGCGTTCTACCACTGTACGCTTCACGGGCAATTTTTTGCAACGTGTGGTAAAAGTTTAGAATGATCTACTATTAGTGGTATTTCTCATCAACTATGACAATAAGGGCTTTAAGAAAAATATGCGGTGATCACCCACTCTCATTGGAGGCTCACATGCCCGTTTGCTCCATAAAAAGCCTATTAAAAAAATGTTAGGTGAAATCAGCTTCAAAATTAATGATCGTCACGTCGTCGGTAGTATACTAGACGCATTCACTTCAAAATACATGTAACGTTGAGATTCGCCTCTTTTTATTATTTATTATCTATGTACTAAACATAAAATTTTCTATTTCAATGTACTACAGTGATAAATTGCCTCAACGAAGCCTATCAATATAATCTGTCGATCGCTGTTACAAATAAAATAATTCGAATGAAATGATACTTGTGTCAATAATTTCAACGTATATTCTTTGAAGTGAATATACTTACTTCACCATTGGGAAATCAAATATTTTTCACGTTGTTGTAAGCCTTTGTGGAAAGTCAAAACATAGGGCACGCAAGGTCAGAGATAGAAGGCCGTTATATGTAAAATATTATATGTAAAAAATGATTAAAGTGATTCCTTTTAAAAACGCAATCTGTTTTCTCAATTATCCGAAACCTAGTTATCACACCTTTAAATATATGAGACGTTTTATAAGTACATAATCAATGGTAATAGCTAATCATATTAAAAATACATATTACACAAAAATTACTATTAATATTGTCATAAATACTCTCTCTGTCAATGACTCAGAATTGAATTTCCATTTTCCCTGAGATATGGATACAGATAACGATCTTTTTTGTTCTTTCATATCTATAAAACGAGCTGTATTAGCAATGTAATTCTAAATATCAGCCCGAACCATTTGATTATTGAATTTATGTGCTCATTACAATACAACCAAATACTAAATTCTATTAATTTTAATAGTCAAAAGGGCTAGCAAACCTAACCAATTGGCTTCGCCCTGGCACTTATGGCTGACCTTCAACGCGGTTCCGTAGAATGGTTGAACATTCATGGGACACACCTATAAATAGTTGACCAAGAAAAATACATAAAATTCGGACTTAATGTATAAATTAAGAAACGATTACAGCTTATTAACCTTTAAAAATGTGTGGTGGGGGTTTTTTGCAATAAAATGTTTGGCAAAGGGGTTCATCATGCACAATATTTGGTAATAGACGGTGTGATTTCTAATAATTCCCGTGGAAAACATAAAAAAATCATGCTACTTGTCAAGTTATAGGGCTATGATTACAGTAACCGAAGGCTTTTGCTCACACTACCGGTTGTGTACTTGCGCAAAAAACGTTTCAGTTTTTATGTTATGACATAGCTCTGGCATATTGATTACATATTAATTTCTTAATGTACCAAATCCAGTCAGTAGGATACCATGCAGGAACTAAACTTTGTTGATACTTCTTCATCTCGCCATAACTCTAGGTATCATACTTCCATGGGGATTTCATATAATTCAATGTGTAAAGAAATACGAAACTGGATTTTGGAATTAAATGGTAGTTTATACTACGAAAATTTATAACATGTTAAAATAAAATGTTCAAAAAACAGTATTCATCATAGACTCAGTAATAAATAAAAATAAACTGGTTTCATATATTAGTCAATCACGGTCAGGCACTCGTTTATGGGGCTTTGTGGACGCACGTTCAATAAGGTACCTGCAGATCTAGAAAACTATTATTCACCCCATTTCAGATCAACTTGTCATTAAGGTGTTTCTTTTTATGATTGTGTTATTATTAACTATTGTAAATTAAATTTGAAAAGAGCTAACCTCGAGTTTGTTACTCGTTCTTCTCGAGGTAAATTCTCTTCTAACCAGTGGTACATTCGTAATATAATGACACATTTTAAATGTCATAACGAAGACGAAATAACGACGTTTCTGATTTCAACTAACTTTATCTGTATGGGTGCAGATGACAAAAGTTAATATAAACAGCCAAGGCGGCTTCACCTCGGCCCGGCGGGCGGGCTGACTCGCGATCTCGAGTGATTTATAGGGCTCGCCCTCGTCTCGCCCCGCGCAGAACTATTTAAATGAGAAAGTTGTCCCTCCGACGGCGCGCGCGGCCGCGGCGCCGCTATCCATTATCAATTGAATTACAACCGGAGTGGGGCGCGCCGCTCTATCTCACGCCGCAGCGGGCCGTTTTAGTATGCGGAAGCCGTGAGCGGCCTTCGTCTTTTTTTTTTCAAGTTTTGATTACAATCTCAGGTTGGATGTTTCCGAGTCTTCTGATAGCTAGTCGGCGTCTTATGTGGAATGCAAGTGTTTTGGTCGATGTGAACGCCCCCTAGCGCAGTAAGTAGGATTACTACCAACTGCGTCATTCAGGCAGCTAAAAAATTACAATTATTGTATGTATAGAAAGATCGCTCCTTTAATTTGATAAGATTACATGTATAATAATGAAAAGCAGGCGAACAGCCTTTACATGTTGTGTAAAAATATGTAGGTGGCAAGCAGATTTCATGAAAAAAACTTATTGTGAAAATTTATGTAAACTATTTTTTATAAATAATAAGGAAAAATAATGTTTTACCGTATGTTTTGTTTTATGATATTTAAATCTTTAAGAAATTACTAAATTTGTAACAATCAATGGTTGCCATGCGTCACTTGGTGCAATATTTCGCTATCGAATTCAACTTGTAGTATGAACATGTTATTTGTAGGGTGTTTGTTCATGTGTAATTTTGGAAAGAGTCAACTTAGCTTTAATACACTATTATTAATAAGCGATACTGAACAAAATTGGCTGACCTTATACAAGTTTATAGGCAACATTAAAAGGAACTTATATTACTTACCACACGGAAAATTTATGTACAGACTTTCAAATCAGGTAGATCCTACAGTTTTCTTTATTACATATTCGATGTATTTATTTATATAACATTTATATAACAGTGGTGGACTGAATGTGTCTGTGAGAGTATGTAATGAAAATATAGAAAACTGAGTAGTGGATGTGTCTATGCATTGCCATAGAGACATCCAATAAAATCGTGAAGTGAGTGGTTAAAAAAATAATTGGAGGGAGGCGAAGGATAAGAGATTGAACGTAAAAATTTCAATTTTTAAATTTCTCTGTTTGTCTGTTCAAACTCGCATCACGCAAAAACCGTTTAACCAATCAAAAATCTAATTTCTAGTAAATATAGTCTGATTGTAATCAAATTATAATTTTTTGACGTAAAGAGTAAGTCTTTAGTGCTGTATGTATTTAGTATGCCACTAATTGCAAAATGGGCGTCACCTTTCAGCACCGGCCCTTTTTTTGCAGCCAGTGCTGGCATACACGTTTCCAAATTATTAATGAGTTGTGTACTTTCTTGTGTTTAGTGTACATACATAATTATTTCTGACCAATATCCTAGTTCTTCACTTTGTATACAATTTAAGATATATTTAAATGTACAAATATCATATTTTTAAATAGATCTTTACGATACACTAGAGCATATTAATTATAAAGACCATCCAATCAATAGCATTATGTATGCTAAGTATAATTTGCACCATTAAATGTGTAAACTCAAAAGAATGAAACATCTTACCGCTTACCCGTCTAGGTATAGTCAGTTAGTGAAACAAACTGTAGTCATGATTTCTTGTTTAAAACTTGTTTTAAGTTTTGAACGTAAGGTGAATAATGTTACAAAAGACGTTAAGATGAGATATTTGAAAACAAAAAAACTGTTTACGTCCCAATGAATTTCATGCCCCTTTATACTTATATTTTTATTTTGCTAATAAAGCTTACATTTGTAATTAAAAAACTGAATTTCTTTTGCAAAGTGAATTCTTTGCTAATTTTATTTTAAGCATTATTATTTATTTCTGCTAACGCATATATAACAATTGTCGTAATGTCGATTATAAAAAACTAAAATATCTATGTTTATAATAAAAATGCGTCAAAATCTTTGCATTAACTACATTTTATTTTGATAGAAGGAAAATACATTGTTGAAACCGAAGCCAAGTGAATAGTTTTTCTCATTTTTGTTTGTGTGTACCTTCACCGCGCTTTAATTTGAAATTACTGGATGGGGATTTTAATGAAATTTGGCAAGATTATAATAATGGATTAACATAATTTAGATAGACGTTAAAAGTAAAAATAATTTTCACAGATAACTATAAGTAGATAGAATTATTAAGATATGTAAATATTATAGTCGTATTTAGGTTATGTCTAAATCGGAGTTGTGATTGATGATACGGAAACCTATGCCTACATTAATATTTACTGTCTGACTATACATGTGTTTTTTTAGCATGCGTGATTGTCTAGTCAATATACGTATTAAAATTATGTAGCACGAAATAGTTTGACTTTGAAACGGGAACAGAAGTTCGGTTCTCCCAGGTTCACGATCTGAAACTCTAGACCTCTCGAGTTGTGGCGAGAACTTCACGGGCGGATGTTTCGTATTGCTTGCTTTTTATATTATACCAAAATAAAGCCGTGACTTCTTTTCCCGCGCTTAGAGTGTTAGGGTAAGTGTCTATATCGATAATTATCACTGCGAGATTTAGATTGGAGCAACCGCAGTCTAGCTCTCTGTTGAGCTTGGGATTCAGGCGGAACATTTTTGCGCGGCCAAGTTAATTGTGTTATTCGGCACAATGGAGCATTTCCTGTCTGTATTACTGTAAAGTATAAACAATTAAATAAATATGCATATGTCTTATGTCAATTATAAAGAAAGACAATTATTTATCTCTGAGTTTTCTAGACTTTTGGTAACATAAAAAAATATCAATACAACATAAAGTATCTAAACTTCTCAAAAATAGTGGACTCCGAATAATAGTCTTTAGCACTAGAGCTAGCAACGTAAAAGTTGAATATCCTAATATTTATATAATAGTTAAGTCAAACAAGTATCCATAAAATCATCAGCTGATATTAACTCTAGTCTCAAGTGAGACAACATAATATAAATGAGATATTAATCTTAATAAAATTGATCAAGCTTACGATCAAATTTATTAAATAAAGAGCGCTCCGATACATTAATATACATACGTATTAAAATTCTGATTATAGAAATTTCTTCAAATAAGTAAAGTTCAAATAAATGATACCTTAAAATTACAACACAATAACAAATTTTATATAGTTGATATTGAAATAAAATAATAAATAAGAGAATGAAATTAGAGAAAATTAATAAAATAAAATAAATTGCAGGCAGTAAGATCTTATAGTTAAAATATAATTATCATTATAGTTGCTACGCAAGATTTTCTGTATTTGAACTTTTAATATTTTAGCTAATTACTTACGACATGATTTTATTACAATGTTTTTTTTTGTCCTAGAACAACCTCTTTGAATAGAAGTTCGATTTTGACGCCAAGAGTTTGACTTGATCTTGCAGATGACGCTCCCTTTTAAAAGATTTATGAAACCTTCGACAAAAAGTTCCAATACTAATCAGACCTGTTCATCTTTCAGACTTTTAAATCTGACATCACCGAGACAAATCAAATGCAAAAAGTAAAACTTAGTGTCTCGCTCAATAAATTTTATTTTAAAATTAGAGGCATCCACCGGGAGCCGGTGCTCATACAAGAGAATGAACCGCCAACCTGAATTATAACCATTTATTAAGAAATCTGCACACCGAAGATAATAAAATAATAAATATGAATAGTGTTAGTTTTACCGTTGGTGGCGGTACGTGACTCCTTCGCTGGATTGCTGAACTTCGTTTAGCTGAAACAGCTTTCTCGTGTTAACACAAATCTCGATTTACTCGTGATCGTGCCGACGTGGCGCCGATGGACTGGATTTCTCCGGGTTACGGCCCGAGCTAACCATATCTGTCTCCCAAAAACCGACTTCGTCCATCTCCCAAATCGACTGACTTCTCTCGCATCTGGCTCTACGTCTTTGTTTCTTTTAATATTATTTTTCTAAGGACAAATGCCGCTTTCTCATTTTTTCCTCTAGAGATGCCGATGCAAAGTGCAGACATTGTGATCTGTTATTACATTCATGCTATGATACATATGCATTTAACATAATCAAACTAACGAAATTAATATACAAACGATAGTAATCCGATTCGCGTCGTGAATTCTAATAAACATATTAAAATCAAATAATGAAATACAATCAAATCACCTACCAATGTGTATCAAATAATCAATGTAATAAGTAAACCATCACATCTAAACAGTCAAATGAAGTAATAATTCACATCTCACCTGTCTCATTATAAATAAACCTATCACATATTTCATATTTAGTCAATTTAATCATCGATATTTCACCTGATCATCTAAATCAGAGTATACAAATATCACATCCAATTCAATTTATAAAGTCATATCCAATAATATAACTCATGGTATTAATAATAAATTGTCCCTGTATCAAGAATACACAATACGTGTAGTGACATATGAATAAATTTATAATAAAATTTCAATTTTAACATTTTCAGACAGCTAAATTATAAGTAATTTCTTATAGTATTCGATTTTTTCTGAATGGTCTAACGTTGCTTTTAAATAAAGACACATATTCATAACAATTCATGTAAACCGAAACTCGTATTTTTTCCAATTATTTGTTTTTAAACTTATAGAAAACGAACTAAAGATGTCTGAAAGAAAAGACTGTTTATTATTATCATTATCATTTTCAAAGAAATGATATAAACTACATTTCTATGAATTCATAATATGTTAATTAGGTCGGGGAAAAAGTTTTTTCGTATTTTAAATGTAAAAATGATATAAAATTTCTATGGTTGTGCCGTTTGTACCTGGCTAGTTTTGATATAATTTAATAGATGACATTAAAAAAAAAGTAAAAAACCGGCCAAGAACATGTCGGACCATGCTTAATGTAAGGTTCCGAAGTCATTACTACAAGGAAATGCACTATAGATGAAAAAAAACATGTTTCCCGCACAGAATAGGTACAAGCACTTCAGTCGCCTATAACTAAAGGAACAAGTAGGTGTATCGACTAAATGTAACTAATGTAAATTAAAGCGTAACAGCAAAAGAGCGTATCTTCATGGCAGTTACGTTCTTTTGTTGAGAAGCGTAATTTTTCGTAAATAACTCAAAAGCTATATATCCGACAAACTTCGATATATCGTTGAAAGTATTTATTAATCGTCATCTTTATAACTTTTTTCATATTCTTGAAAGTACGGTTTAAAAAAATAGAGAAGGAGGGGACACAATTTATGCTATTTTTGACTATTCAATTATTAAATATTTCAATTATCCAATTATTAAACGAAAGCTCTTAGAAATCTTATGTTTTTTAAAGAACTAACGAATTATGTGTCACACGTTGATGTTTGTTGAAAAAATTTTTTTGCAGCTTCTGTTACATGTATGGAGTGCCCCACTTAGAAATATTTATTTTTGTTGCTTAACTATCAAACTAAATAGCGGCTTATACAAGACACGTATATTCTGAATTTCATTAATATACATGTATTTAATACATTAATATAATGTAGTTTTTGAGTAAAATGCCTGTGACATATGGACAAACCAAAGGACGGACGGACATGACGAAACTATAAGTGTTCCTTTTTTGTTATTTTGGCTCCTTATTAATGGTGTCCACCATTTTTCTTTGTTTTTCTGTTTTAGTGAATACAATGTAGAAATTCGATACATTTTGAAGTTTTATAGCATAAAAGGGAAAAATGCGACAAGAGCCGGGAAAAAAATTTGTGTTATTTATGTATCTAATGTATTGTCGGTATGACTAGCATAAAATTGGTTCAAGCGTTTTCAGTCCGGTAATTTTGATGTCAAAGATGAACTTCGCTCTGGGCGAACTGTTACAGATAAAATCGATGGCATTTTGGAAAAAGTAGATCAAGATCAGCATATTGCTTCATACTATATAGCTGATAAGCTGGGAATTGATGACAAAGCAGTTTTGATCCTCTTAAAAAAGCTAAATGTACAAAAAGGCTCGATACTTGGGTCCCACCCGAGCTCACTCAAAAAAAAAAACGAATGAATCTGTATTCTTTTGCGATTCTCTATTGAAATGTAATGAAACCGAAACGTATTGGAAAAGATGATCATTGGCAATCACTGGTGATTGGTGAAAGATAGATTATTTACGACAATAACGTGCGAAAAAGATTATAGCTAAAAGGCGAGCAACCTCCACAGACTTTAGAGAAACCCGGATTAACTCGCAATAAGTTGATGCCTATGGGTACGGTGGGGTTGCAAGTGCATTATTCTTTATGAGCTTTTCCCGGCGGGCAAAACCATCAATTCGGATCTCTACTGCCAACAGCTGAGGAAACTCAAGTATAAGAAGTATAGGAAAAACGATCGGAATAGGTCAACAAAAAGAGGGTGGTTTTTCAGCATGATAACACCTGAATACATACAGATTTATAAAATCAGAGACAGAATCAGAGTCAAAAGCGTGACCGCGACGGAAAGAAAAATATAGAGCCAGACTGGAATCGGAATTGAGGGCGCGACCGGGATTGAAAGCAAGAGAGATCAATATAAAAGATGAAGGAATTCACACTACGTCCGAGAGAGTTAAATCGCGAGTTAAAGTTAGGTTAGGTTAGGTTAATACATGAATTACAGTTATTTCTAAAATTGACCAATAACAAGACCAGTGTGATAGCGAGCGTCATGAATGTCGAAGGCGATCAGTATCAGATCTCAGAAGTGGCTCGGCATCAAGAATATTACAGTATCAGGTTTGAGTAGAAACACGCAACTGAAACATCGAACAGCACTCCACGGCGACGCCTCTTAATGTTATTTCAAGCTACGTAAGAGCGACTGCCGAATCGATACGACACGCTAAGTGCATTAATAAACGACGTTAATTTACGGTGCGGTATGTAATATCGTCGTTTTGCTTGAAATGCAATATAGGCATAAATATAGACATAATTTTGGTAATTTTGTCTTAAGTTTGATTATTAACATCTTCAAAGGGTTAATTATGTTTCGGGTAAGTCTGTTTGTCGATCTTATGCATCTCCGTGTACTGGTTTTTCTCTTGACTCTGTGAGGGCAGGTACAATTCATTTTAAAATGTAAATTTCTACAAAGACTGATACGTGGATGCTATACTAGAACGTTTACCAGGTTCTTGAGACAAAATTAATATTAAACACGTGAAAAATCAGACTGTTATCTTATTTCCTATTAAATAGTTCAAGAGATAATAAAATTTTACAAAACCGGTATAAAAAAAACCCATAATTTATATTTTACTATAAAAAAAACTTTGTGAAGAGAAAAATATTACAAATATTTTTTCTAAAAAGAGATGTAAAAGCTCTGGCAAGGAACATTTATAATAAAATCAGTTACACCAATGAAGTATATGTAAAAGGAAATTTTCACAAATTCTGTATTTTAAATAGAATAAAGTACTTTCGAATTCCATTGTTGTTTACTTTTTGGCGATAAAAAGTACAGCTTACAAAATAATTTGGAATGATCTATATATAAAAGGTTTCTTTACTGAGAAAAATCTACGTTCAAATTAACACAGCCCTGGCTATGTTACGAACTAAAACGTACAAGGTTGAGTCTATTTGTTCGTTTTACAGATCGATATCTATCCTAGATATTCTCATATAGTCGTATTCGTGGTTAGAACCAGTTAGAATATAAATTTAACTTGCGAAAGGTTTTAGGCAATATTTTAATACTTTGAAAACCAGAAGCAGGCAGATGGAAACTTCAAGAATATTCATTTGATTTTTTTACTTGAATAGGGATGAAGAATATTTATACAGATAAGTTGGATCGAGTCATTAATCGGAAAAATATAGGATATAAGGTACACGGTGTAGAACAAAAAAAAAAACTAAATAATAAAACATGTGGAAAAAAATGTTTATTACTTATCCCACTTAAAGTATTGAAAAATTATACACATAATAAACAATTTTTAATGTATTTACGTTTAGAAAAACTTTAATAGATGTTTTGATCGAATCTACGAGTCGTGGTCTATCACAGAGTTATCGCTACTGTAATTTGATTTGTCCAATATATTTATAAATTGGACAATTTATCTTTGACTAAATGTTTTATCTACTTATAAAATTTACTAAAAGATAAATTAACGCATAAAAGTAATAATATATATTATTTGTAAAGTTACGAGACCAGCTAATACAGTGTATATATTACACTACACAAATAATTATTCTTTCCTTTTTCGCTTATTTGAATTTACGTTCTAGACATTTGGAAAGAAATCTTGAATAAATATAGAAATAAATATTAAATGTACAAAAATATTAAAAATATGCGTATATTATTTTAATAACAGATTCTCTTATTGAGGTTACATTTGGGATTAGAACCGGCATCCGTAATAGAATGTTAATCGTGAGCGTAATCGAAACTAAAATCGACTGCCTTGTCTGAATCAGAATTGATACTGGTCTTAGTTGGAATCGTTGGAACTTGATTTGAGATCGAAACCAAGGTACTGATAGGAAATGTGAGCTAAGACTAGTGACGATATATGTACAAACTAAAAATATATCACAAGCAAGCTTTGAAAACTGTAAAATAAAAATGTCCAGTTGCAATCAGTAACAATTTTTTGTCACTTCGGAAGCATAAAATATTAAATAATTACTAATAAAAAATCGATTCTCAAAATAAAGTACGCGCGAGCGGCGGGTGGCGTGTGGCGGGCGGCGGGCGGCGTGGCGGGTGGCGGGCGGCGGGCGGCGTGTGGCGGGCGACGGGCGGCGCGGCTGCGGTTCCGCCGCCGACGGTCCTAATATTATTACCATTTAAACAAGTTTTATGTAAATCGCGAGGGGCTCGTACAAGACCTTATTTTCGGGTAGAATTTTGAGACGTCAGCCTTACGTTCTCCTTTGTACTTTTAAAGGTTAAAAGTTAGAGAAGCCTCTAATATCCGCGCCGTCGTATCGCGTGACTTTCGAAATGGTTTCAAGGCGATGTTTCAGGGACTCTTCTTCATTCAGAACGCGTCTCTCGGTTACTTGCTTTTTCCTAAAAGCGCTTATTGACGCTTTCGGATTTTGTGCATATGTAGAAAGCGCTTTCGGAATGGTGCGTTTCATTTTAAATAAAAGCTCTTCACTTTACAGTGTCTTTAAGGTTTGGACGCTCAATCGCATTCAGGTAGATAGTTTTAAATACTGTTCCACCTACCTTATTATGTTAACAGAATAAAAATATAGGAACGAAGTAATTGAGAACTCGATACGTAAACGATATGTATGAAAATGCGTATTATTGACGATCATCCAACTGATATCCACATCACGTTTACCATGTTTTTATTAATATTGCCAATTTCAGTCGCATTACTTTCTAATAAAAAGGTTTTATTACTTTAAAGATTTAATTTAAACATTGTGCTTAAAGGAGTACTTTACTTCCTTATTCTATTTAATTTAATTTGAATTTCTCACTTTTATCGCATTTATATCAGTTATTACTTTAATTGAATACGGTCAGTGAACTTTGTCAAAATACTAATTCGAACTATTTTCACTATTAAACGCGTTGAACTTCGCGCAGGTACTTACATTACGCGAATCACTAAGTTGTACCTCTTGTTGCTTTGTATCGAATTTAAGGTCGTTTAGTATATTTGTATTCTGATTCGCATAAACATCAAAATAGTCACGTGCTAGTGATCTAGGTGTTGGTAATGCAATCACGCGAATATACAATGCAATCGTTTCTACTTCACTTTAACTGTAGGGCATAAAGCGAAAAATGCATTTTAAGTTGACTTTAATGTGAGTCAACGTCGTATATTAAGTTAGAGTAATTTAACTGTTGGTGTATTTCCGTCACATATATATGTAAGTATAGAAATTTAATACGATTTAATAATAAAAATATTCGAAATTGTTAACGATAATTTGAGTGTTAAGTTGCCTGCCTCTTGGGTAGAAATATAAATTCGCAATAGGATATCTGATGGAGGAAGGAATGGGCCGATGGAAAGGGTAGGGGAGTGGCCCACCGGCACTTTCACCACTGAAGGAAATGCAACAACGGAAATTGTTATTTTACCCTTGTATTCTGTGAAAGTGCGGATTGTAGCGGTCGAGATGGTTCATTTACGTACTGTAAATATCTATCTACAGAGTTGGTATAGAGTTATCGTCAAATAAAATGCTGCCATGAAATTTGTTTAATTGTTCTGGAGTATCTAACAAATAAATATGTGAAGAACAAGTCTAATCGTGCATACTCTATATTTAAGTGAGAAAAAAACGTATTTATAAAGGAAACTCTAACTAAAAAATGTTTGACAGATATGTAATGGTGTCTGTACACATAAAATGAGAAACTAGTTGAATAAATGAAACCTGAAAAGTGATTAAGTTGTAATAGTTGAAAAAATTTAAGGTAGCGTCTCGACTACTCTATTAATTAAATAGTAGCTGGGCAACCGAGCTTATTCGGCGTCTCTCTTGGGAATATAAAGTTGCATACATCATTTCGGAAAACATTCAATTGCAGTATTTACTCACGTGCTTTTATGTTGCGCCATCTTCAGTTCATTTCAAGCAGTGATGTTTGTTTTGAGAAACAAAAGCATAGCAACAATGCAACTACCCCTAAACCATACGAGATGGCTGTGAAGCGATGTTTAGCAAAACATATAATTTCTTTTGTGTAAAATAGATTTTTTTCCGGAGAATAGGGAAGACGTATACTCATACAAAGACGAAATGCGAACTTTTACCCAAATAAAAAAATTAATCTGCGATCTTCAAGGCCGTTGGCTCTGTTCGTTTGATTGGTATAGGATATTGTAGTTAACAATGTATAGAATGTGATAGTGTTTAAGTAAATTTCAAGAAAAAAATATTTCAATGTTGCTTACGTCGAAGTGACGCAGGACCGCAGAGTTCCGATCTATTTATATAACCGTTTGCACGTCGCCTTCTGCTCGGCGCGCGCCGCATTACGGCGACGGCGCCTTTGGGATCGCCCCGCGCCGATGCCGAACAAAAATTTCAGATTTCCATTTCGACTAAAACTCTCAGCGGATCGACTCATATCAATGGATCGGATACGTAAACATAATGTTAGATATATATAGATATATATGGAGATAGCGTTATCGCGCATTTGAAATTAAGTTTTGTTATAACCTTATTCTTTAAGCGACAATACGCACACACACACATACACACACGCACCAGCACACGCACACGCATGTACCAGTGGCGAGGGGTGAGAAAAATATAAAGGGAAGCCGAACCTTAAAAAATTGTCAACATTAAACATTATTAATAAAAATATAACTATTACTTACCGAGTTCTGTAACGCCCTCTGGTATAACGCGGAGATATTTCATTCGCCACTTTTGGCATACTTGAAATCAACGATAGAATACAAACGGAAGACTTCGAGCATGCATAAAAGCAGCTTTGAAAAAGCTAATGAAGTAGTTTCCTTTAGTCGAATTTATAGCAGAGCAGTGGATAAATGAATTAAATGAGATAAAAAAGCTATTTAAATTCTAGTGGTAATCTACGATTTTTCTTGAGAAAATGAGCTAATACCAAGTCATAAAAATTTGGCTTACTTTTGATTTGCAACAGTAAATGTTTTTCTATAGATAACAACACGAGATCTGAAAGCCTTTGTTCTGTCTGGCTATTCCCGAGGTACGTATGAATGCGTTTGAGAACTGAAAAAGATCGTTCCGCGGCCGCAATTGTTATCGGAAGGGTTAAACAGATATTACTTAAGCTTAAAATTTGAGGAAATGTATCTTTTAAGATATCTTTTTGTAAATGCAAAAATAACTCGTACATATCTAATCTTTTAAGCGAGGGAGACGAATATAATACTTTTAACTCATTTTTTAATGCATTTATGTCAAAAATTCGAGGAAATAATAAATTTAAATTATTTAGTTTATCCTCAGGAAATTTACGTTCGAATAAATCATATTTCGACTTACTTAGTAAATCTAAGTCTATATCACTTTGTTTATTTTGTAGTAAAGCGAAAGTAATATCTGTTCTTGCAAATAATTCAGCTAAAGTATGCAAAAAAAAGCAAAATTCCCCATCTTCTAATGTCATTAACAAACTTTCTGATATGGCAATTGATTCAGAATCCCAATCCATCGGATTTTCTATAATTATATTAAATGTTTGTATTATGTCGGATCTACAGTTACAAATGACATTAATAATACGAGAATGATACTGCCATCGAGTTTCTGCGACACCAGGCAAACGACGATCTGACGTTAATTTTAAAAGACCCGAACGTTTAGTAGATTTATTAAAAAAAATTATTATGCAATTGATGTGGCCGAAAAATTGTTTTAACTCTGGAAGATTTTCTAAAGATCGAGATGACACTAAGTTAAGTACGTGAGCATAGCAAGGAATAAAGACAGCCATTGGACATTGTAATTTAATTTTTGTTTGTACGCCGCCCTATACTTCTATACATAATTCGACACGGGAATGATGCTATATGCAAAACCGTTTTTTATTCGGGTATAATCGGAAATCTCCGCTGATCGAAACTCATTATTATTTACATAATGATGTATAACACAAGAATCCACAACCGAATATAACACCTAAGACTTCACGTTAAAGGTGAAATTATGTTACACGAATTACAATTGCGTCATTTCGTTGTCTAAACGAAACTCGCGATCTACCGAGTTATTCCCCCGCTCGCCCGCGGCTTGTGACCGGCAGGCTCGCGGGCTGTGGCGCCGCCATAACGCTATAATACAACTGAATATGGAAGACTCAACATTTCACATTGATTACGACGATTGCGAACATTCTGAATTTAGTCGTCTAAATAACTCGGTTGCTTTCGAGTTATTTGAAGTGTTTTTTATATAGGGCTTACGTTACTAACGTAAGAAGGCTGGATATTATTTACAATAATTATTGAAAATTAAAAATAATTTTAAGTGTCTGTATACTAAAAAGTAATAACTTATTTATTTATGAATTATGCATATTAAATATTTTATGAAAGGGAAGCCGATAAGAATTGAGTTCTTAGAAGCCGTCGCCCCTAGCATGTACACACGCACGCACACACATATAGCATACAAACTCACGCCTATCTCCCAGAGATTATAGATTTCCACACGGTACGATCTTTGTACATCTTTCTTGCTATACTGATATATTTTCATGTATGGTCTTCGGTTTAGAGTGCTTGAATTTTGGCCTGTTTTAAAGTTTCGAGCCAAATTGGTAAAAACAGAACCTTTATGATTTTGTCATGTCCGTCCGTATATCACAGGCATTTTACTCAAAACTACAAGATGTATATTGACGAAATTCGTAGTATATGTGTCTTGTATAAGCCGCTATTTACTTTCGTAGTTAAATAACGAAAATAAATTTTACTGAAAATTTTTTTTTCAGCAAACATCAAATTGTGGCACATATTTTGACAGTATTTTAAAAACACTAAGATTTTTGAACAATTTTCTTGATTATTAAATAGTTTTGGAAATAAATGTTCTGAAAGCAGCATAAATTATGTCACCCCTCTGTTTTTTAAACTGTAAATTCCAAAAATACGAAAAAGATACGAAGATAGCACTTAATGAATACTTTTAACGAAAATTATTTTGAAGATCATCGGACATACCGTTTTTGAGTTATTGCTAGAAAACTGCACTTCTCAACAAACGGTGTACTTTAATTTGCACTAGTTTCAGAGTAATAGTCGACATACCTAGATGTTTTTCTAGTTATAGGCGACTAAAGTGTTTATACCTATTCTGTGCGGGAAACAGGAAAAAGTGTTACAATATAGTTTTTTTCATCTGTAGTGCATTTCTTTGTAGTAACGGCTTCGGAACCCTGGTATGACATGTTCTTGGCCAGTTTTTTTTTGTATGGCACCAATTTGTTATATTGTACACATTTTTAAATATGTTGAAATATTGTAGCCCCATAGTCTGGTTCTATGCGTGTAATGAAGTGGTTATGATATGCGTGAATATATTGGTACACATCAAGTTTATAAAGAGCTCTAAATTTTTTTTTCGCAGAATAAGCATGTTGAAATGCTTATGAGTGAAGTAGAACGAAATGTAGTGTAATAATAGGTGTTTCAAAATTTAGCTCATAGTTTAGGAATGTGGTCATTTTCATTTGTGATTTAAAATTTTGAGTTTTGAACTTATTGCCTCTTTTTTTATCTTATTAAGGGTCATTCGATATGAGTGTTTATCAGGTTGCGGGGATCACCAAAGCCTCGGCCGGTAACAGGTTATATGGGGTAACGCTGATGGCCGCGCAAGACTAATTTGTCTGTACAATAGTAATTAAAATTGAAATTAAACTCTAGCCGTCGCCAAAATCACATCTACCTGGCCGTAATGTAGAAATCAGCTGTTCCTTTAAATAACAATGTTCGAATAAATATTCACCAACTTTAGCTAAGTCTGTGTATTTGTATTCAGATATAACGAAAGACATATTTTATACATTTTCACTGTGCCTCAAATAACTACCTGAAAATATTTACCAGCTCTTGGACAATATTTGCAGCTACTGCTGAGGTAAGACAACAAACAATGTCTACACGCCAGCCTGCTGAAATACACTATCTTTTCTAAAACCGCGGACCTGCAATTTACAATTTTAATGAAATACACTTATTAATATTTTAATACAGGAACGTAATAATAATGTTATAAGAGTGTAGCAACTTTTATATAATTATGTGGTAATCGATGATACTTACTTTCGATACTATTATTAATAAATATGTTATTTAATTTTAAATTAGAACGTTAATTGTATAACGTTGTTGCTATAATCATAATTACTATAATAACATACTGAAAGACGAATTAAAAAAAAAGTAAGAACATTTTCGTTAAAAAAATTAAAGGCTCATTTTTATTTCAATACTGTAAAAATAATAAAATCCATGAATATTATTAGTTATTAAAACAAAAACAACAAACACATTGTGTTTTATACAAGCACCTAATATTCCGAAAATACTAACGTTCAGAAATATAACCGAAGCTTACAGCATTTTACGTAAAAGGATATAGTGTCGTTCTGTATCGTTCTAACAAGCTGCAAGAGGGATGACTTATTACTCGATGGAAACGTGAGGAGAATATCGGGTATTGTAATTAATGCTTACGTGACTGTACTTTAATATTTTCGGATTGAACTACCGGGGACTTAATAACCCTAAATCATGTGTAATAAAGCTGCAAACACCCCCTTGCAAAGCCAGTTGTTACACCAGGAAATAAACGCAAAGACTGCATACGAATATACACACACCTTGACTGTTTTCGTGGATTAGTGGATTCACTTATGTTTGTTCTCTATGTTATAATTTTTAATTTCAATTTTATTTGGAAAAATTCGTTTTCCATTTCAATTCTTCTGTGTCTGTAGGATCTCTATCATTTTTTTTCTCTAATAACAATAAATTCACGCCCATTTCCTAGAAGGGTACGCAGAGATCACTGATCTCTACATTGTACGTCTTTCTGTACGTACGTGCTTCACTAATATGCATCCATCATTTCGAAGAAGCTCGTCAGATTTGGGTGTTTTAAAATTTGTTCCTTCTTTGTGCCCCTCACAGATTTTTCAACCTCTCTCTTTGACTGTCATTCTTTCATTTTTCAGACTTTCATTGACCAGATGGCCAAACCACCGCAACACACCTTTTTCTACTTTAATTAATACATCTTTCTACATCACGTTTGACATCACTATTCCTACATCTATCTTTCAATGATAGTCGCACATGCTACCCAAGGATAGCTTCTCCACATTGAGTCGACTTTCATGTTTCTTTTAGCACATCCAATTTTTATTGTTTCCTTTATCATTCTTTACACTCTATTTTTGGCTTTTGCAGATGCTTAATCTAGTTATGCTTTCATATTTCCGCCAATAATTGCTTTTATCGTACTGAAATAGCTGCTAAACGTAAATCTCTTCCGAAGGTTACAGATGCAGCTACTATAGTAGCTATAAGTGTAGACATTCTTAATGCAATGAATATGCCTTGTCATTGCAGTCAAGAGTAGATTATAAAAAATTTATATGTCTTAGTAGCCACGAAGTACATATTGATGTTATTTGCGAAGTTTGGTTCATTTATGACTACTATAGACGATTATCTTTATGTGACACAAAGGGCTTTTCCTTAACTATGAGAGACTGTTATGGCGTGAAATAAATCGTTAATTATGACGAGAGAACGATAAAAGTATCTGTTGTTAAGGATAGATTGATGTGGTGTTTGAGATTAAAGTACTGCCAAACGGATCACAAGAGTGTCATGTCATTACTGATGAAGATAATTACACACAATGAAAACAATTTAATCTGTCTGAGCATTAGGACCTATCGACGGGGAATCATTTGTAAGTGCTTTTGAACTTTTCATAAGATTATAAATGTAAAAGTACGTTCGTTTGGATGTTAAATCGCTCGTTAACGGCTGGATAGATTGTAAGCCAATACAAGGAGATTATGTTCTCCAATAGAATTTAGGATACTTTTTACGTAAAAAAATGTATAAATACTAGTAAAAATGATAATATGTATGTAATGTTTAAGGAAGGACCAAGATTGATATTGAAGTTAATATTGGATTTGAAAGCGACATCGGAACCTGATCCGAGAGTGCAACCAAAATCTACAGAGAGAACACGATTGTGATCGAAACCAGAATTAATATCGAGATCGCCACACAAAAGATGAAGGAGTTTATATTTGCATATATATCAACCATATAAAGGGTACAAATTTACTAAAAGATATTATATTACATTTACGTCTCCGACAGATTAAGCCTGAAATTTCATATGGAATCTAATTATTAAAAATGACGTTCTAGAAATAGGCAGTTTTAGTGCCGAGTAATTAGAACTAGCAACTAAAAACGCATTAATAACGAAATTATTTACGAAATCTTCGTTTGTACGAATACAAGTTTTCCGTGATAATCTATTTCGTAGTTAAAAAATACTGTACAAAATATACATGTAATTTATCAGTCAAAGTTTAATCTACAGATCTGGGAAAACATCAAAGAAAAAAAATAATTACCAAACATTTCGAACAAGTTAACAATCCCGGGACTTTAAAATTAAGCGGCCATAGTCTCGAGTTTCCGTGGCGAGGCGCAAAGAAGGAATTTAATTAGCATTCATCAAGATAATTTCGCATGTTCACAATAGGAGGCGGTGGTCTCCAAACAGACTTTGATCCAATTATCTGGCTGGAACAAGAGATAAGTAACAAAGAGGCTGCGAATGGAAATGGCTCGCCGCGCGGCTCCACGACATCAATTAAGTTTGATGCCGAGTGAAATGAGTGCTACGTTTTTTCTATCGATTCAGCATTTTCCATATTCAAGAAAATGTTGGCTATAGACAAAAAGATGACACTGGAAATGGAGTGGAAAAATTAATTTAATAACGATGGTGTCTATGATTGGTGATGGTGGTCATTAGTTAGCTAAGTGATTTTGCTTTTTATGGCAGAGATAGTTGTTTTTTTTCTATGTATATAAAAAATGACGATATCGTTGATTTTATTTTTTTAAATAACTGCAAAGATTCCTTTGTCAATGCTTTTTATTTATTGAAGAAAAGCGCTATTAGTATTTTAGTCGAAAAAAGAAATAAATCACAAAAATAAAAGACAATCGAAATTCTTTTATTTTCAGTTGGTACAAATGTTCAGTGAGTAATGAGAACAATATTTAATCTTTGAGACGCATAAAATAATCCGTTATTTTTCAACTTCTTTCTAAACTAATGTTATCTCTTGATATAAAAAAGTTGCTCACTTACGAGCACAAAAAATATATAAATATAAGTAAACTCAACAGGTTGCATTTTCATCTCATTTTGGTAAGAATTCTGAATATGAGAACGGTCAATAGTTATTAATTAGCAGGAGACAGGAAATAAGCAGGATAAAGAGGAAGGGCGTCGAGATGGAGTTAAAACAGACTTCCCTTTATATTGGGAAAGGTCGAGCACCCTACAGAACACGTAGACGGCTCTCGAACGGCTGAGGGTTATCCTGATGTGTGTGCATATTAAAGGGATATTTTTATTAATTTTGCGTACACTGCAAGTGTAACAATGTTGTTCTAATAATTATATGATTAATTCTAAAACAATGAGAACCGAGTTCCTAAAACGTAGTTTACATAGATCAAAAGTTGGACTTTGAAAATAGGTGTTTTGGATTCGTTTTTGTAACGCAAAATATATAAAGATTTTCATTAAATCTAATCCTGTTTAATGACTGAACACTATAGACTTAGGTTTTGTTTGATTGCACTTACACTTCGTTGTGTAGGACTTGTTACAATACACATATAATGAAATAGTAGAATCCGGCATGTCTGTGGGGACGATGACACAAGAGAAAACAAAGATTTTTAATTTTTTTGTCTCTCTGTTTGTTAGCGCACGTCTCTCAAATTGCTAAACGGATTTTAATGTATTTTTCACAGATATATAGAGCTTCGTTTGGAACAGAATATAGACGTTATTGCATTTAAACAGGAAAAATATTCTATTTTAAAGGTGTTACAAAGCAAATAACATTTGCTTGCGTCGAAGGCCTATATGTGGACATCACAATACGAACAGAAAAAAGCGTTCAAAAGAGAAAAGAACAAAAGTCCACACTCGACCTTCTGATAACGATAATTTTGACTTATTGAAGAACATACAAGAGGGGTAAGGTTGGTGGTAGATTGGATCGATTAATAAGGGAGGGGCTTGAGATGGTATAAAAACTTTAAGCGAATGACTGTATTTCACGCGGACGAAGCCGCGGGCATAAAGCTAGTACAATATGAAAATAACAGGTTATCATCGTCAAGCTATATATATTATTACTACTGAGGAGGTAAACATTGTTCACGCGATAGCATTTTCATGCCGCCCATCCATGTTCGATGAAGCCGTTAAAGCGGTTACTGGCGACGTCGCTAAAGTTTCGGGAGACATGGGGGGAAGTGGTGACGATTGGTGAGCAGTTTTACCTTACACGTGGGCCCGTGCCTGCAATATTCTGATATGGAATTTTTACCCTTGACTACAGTCTGAGAAAGGATAAAAAAAGTAAACTCTTTTCCTAGTTCTAAGATATCTTTCTTTCAATGTGTGTTGTTTTATAATATATTACTAACTGGTTTAAAATAAATTTTACTGTTAAAATGGTGTTAATTGAGACGGCCCGTTTCTATTCATTCAATTTGATCACAAAGTTAGTATTCAGTTTAAAATCGAGCAACAACAAAATTTTTAAAGATGGCCATCTATGGTTACAGTATAGGCTGTCTTTTGAAAGAACGAACTTATTAGAAGATATTAAGTATATTATAATTATATTTACGTTTTAACATTTCAAAAGATTCCAAAACATTTAAACGTAATCCCTTTTCACAGAGAAGTTGTGATCGTTATTGAGTTGAGAATGCCATTTGTGGAAGTGGTTTTTTTTGTATATTAGGAATTCATGGCTATTATTGATTCTTGTTCCATATAGATTCAAAAAATTATTGAACTATTTATTTCTTTTGAGTTTAAAATGGAAGGGTTATTCACATAATTTTGAAATAATTCGGTTTCTTTCGAATTGCCTAGCCGACATACAACTTAGCGGATTAAAATAAATAAAATATTGCCTAACACTTGCCTAGGTGTTCGATATCTGTCGATCCTCTCGAATCAATATTCAATTCGTTGCGTAGAGATTCATAGTGGAAGAGGTTTGAGGGTCAGCAGTGGGTTGCATGCTGCATTTTGACACATGTTACAGGCAGATGTCTAATTACAGGTTAGTGGGAATTAACGTTTCACACAATAGAATGTTTAAAAGCGTATGAGACTCAAACGTCAAAAATAAGTATGTTTGATTATCCATCAGGCTTGTCGGAATTATACATGATGTTATGTAATTAACTTTGTGAAGAAACTATAAAAACACATTTCGTGCAGCGATCTTGTGCATATCGTACTTAAATTGTATGTTTGTTTGTCTTGCGTAAAATAAATTAGTATAAGGTTGTATATTGATGGATTTTGAGAATTTTAATTTTATTGTCATAGCAACATATTAACAAGTTGTCGTTGTACTTGTAAATGTTAACAGGGTTAAAAACTTTCATAGTTTTTGATATTCATACGTTTAGTTTCCTTATATGTAATCGGTCGATTAGATGGGGAATAATTACGAGATGTTGTTAAAAGATTGCCAGAGGATACGTGTCTGTTTCGGCGAGCGGAAATATATGGTAGCTAAGCTGTGACGATTAGCGATAGGCCATTTAGAATTTCGGTCGGAGTGTGGTTACTGGTGAATATTTTATTACGAGGAATGATTTGTAGGCTGCATATTGCATACTGCATACAAAAAGCCGTGTATTTGTCAATGGCCAATTAATAAAAAAACATTTATAACTTTAGAAAATCATCAATAGTCGTATTCAATGAATATAAATTTGAAATGAATATTGTCTTAACTTTGCAATGAAATATCTTTTAATCAATAGAAAGACACAAGAACTAAATATGACACCTTAAGAATTGGATGGGAAACATTGCACTCTAATCCAAGAATAGAACAAAATTGTTTTTCGTTCTATTGTTGCCGAAATAAACGTGGTCACATCATTAATTTCATTACACGCAACACGCGACTCGTACCACAGTGTGTACGCGTCGCAAGTAGACGCGCAGTGAGTAGTCGCTAGCTGACGAAGACGCCTCTCGCCGAAACTCGAGCGCGCGAGGCCCGCGGAAGTCTCTTGATATTCGGCTTTGTCAAACTCCACGGCGCGGGGGCTTTGTATCGGGCCCCGAGCACGCTTTATTGTTATTGTTACTCGTATAATGGCGGTGTGTGTTGCGCTTTCCTAAACTACTGCTAAGTAGCTACCGTCATATGGATCTTGAGTTAGTACGAACTTGATAATAACTTCCCTCGGCTTTGTCCCTGAATTCAACAAAATTGACGTAAGGCTCGCTCTGAAGGAGGCGAACGTCTCCCTTTCTATATTAGATAAGCTAGCAATCGATTATCGAATACGAGACTTAGATCCGATTTCACGTATCAATGTTAAAAATTAACAAATTTAATTAACAATGTTAAAAATTAAAAAATAATCGTTAAAACAAAATTATGAAGTGTTTTTTATCATAAAGAAAAGATTCTATTTTTATTGCTGTTACCATCAGTTATGAAAATTGGATCTTAATGTTTGAAATTATCGCTAAAAGACTTATTGATCCAGGAAATGTCAAGCTAGATCTATGTTAATATACTTTGTTTGTTTATATGGGTCTTAATCATTTGGGTTTGAATAATTCGAATTAAAAAATCCGTTCAAAATTAAAGCTTTCAAAATAATTTGTCTATATATGAATTTATGGAACGTCTGACACCAAATGTCTTATTTTTAAGAAAAACTCGTTAATAGGGCCTAAAAATTTAGCTTTTGATTTCCATGAAAAATTTTCTAGTTTTTAATTTATACATCGTTTTCTTCTTTCTTCATTCGCTAAATTTAGTCTATTGTGCGCAAATTCTATGAATCAGAAATAAAAATTCGCCATAGAACTTTTTTCTTTGAAGTTTTTAAAATATATTTTTTAATTTTCTCCCACGTAGGAAGTCGTACAAAATCATCGTATGAAAAAGTCTAAAATGGTATACACTTTTTCGTGTATATCATTTTGTACCACTCATACCATACGATTTTGTATCGTTGATTTTTGTGATCCATTTTTTATTGAGGGAGAATATTTTCAATTATCTCGTAAAAATCCGGAATATAATCCGAAATTAGAATGTAATTTTTTCTCTCGAATAATTGGATGGCTCGAATGAGAAATTCACTTCAGTAAAACCAGCCAGTGCTCTTAGCACGGTATACCTAATAAAACAAGTCGCACGCACTAAATAGTAGAATCATATTAATTTATGAGTATTATTTAATTATAGAAATAAAATTAAGTTTCGGTGATTGTTGACTTTATAAGCCAATCAATCCCATAGTCATCTAAAATGTATAGACATCTATAGAAGAAAAACTGATAAATATTGGGTTGGAGAATAAGTTTTTTCGTATTTTATATACAAAATGGTCATTTTGTTTAACACCTTGTTGCCATTTTGTAGGTAGTGACATAATCCTATTGCTGTAGAAATTTTGGGACTTCGGATCAAAAAACTGCGACAAGTAGCTTTGTTAATTCTCTTTTAACATTAACCTAATACTACCTAATGAATTCTGAAGAGACCTAAACAGGGGAAAATCTGAGGGTGCAAGGTCTTGGCAATATAATGGATGTACTTTCTAACCAAACTCTCTCAATATTTGCTGAATGACTTAAGCTCTTTCTGTTGATTAATTCCGGCCGTTTTTTCTATTCTTCGTACTTGAGTCTCATCAGATGTTGGTAGCAGACATCCGAATTGATGGTTTTTGCCGCCAGTAAAAACTCGTAATGAATAATGCCCTTCCAATGCCATCATACCTACCCATACTATATCCGTAACAAGTCGACCAGAGTGAAGTTCATCTTTGACATCAAAGTTACCGGACTGGAAACGCTTCAACCAGTTTTGTGCTACATTACCGACATGCATTACATCCATGAAGGTCACAAATTTTTTTTGCGGCTTTGTCATATTTTTTTCCTTTTTTGTGATAACACTTCAAAATTTATCGAATTTCTACGTTAGATTTACTCATTTTGGTGGACAGAAAAACAATAGAAAAATTGTAGAACACCGTTTTTTCTTTTTATTATGTTTTAAATTGTAATTATATCAAAACTAGATCCAAACAGCACAACTAAAAATATTTTACTGTAATTACTTATAAAATACAAAAAAAAACTTTTTCTCCGACCTAATATAATGTGAGCGCTCTAAATTATAAAAATTATGAGAAGTTTTATGGGTGGCCTGTTAGCTCAACCAGATTTCTTTTGGTTTGCTGTTGTGACGCGTTTTGACTTTTTGTTATTCAACTTTGTTATTTACGTTTAGAAGCTGCTAATTGTTCTTCATTGATTGTTTTGCTAATTATTTTTGTGCTATCACTGGCGGCCAAATGTCGAATACAGTATCAGCAGCTATATGATGCTGTTTTTTTTTTTTTTGCGACAGTTAGCACATCTGTACTCTGAGACATAATTAAACTTTCTTTATTATACTATGTGTTAAATAAAAAAGTATTTAGATGCTCATCTCTACATTAATGACGGTGCCCGCCATTTGCATGAAAAACGAAAAAAAAAATTTATAGAACATCGCAGAGAACTGTGATGTTCTATAAAATACATAAAGAATTACAAATAAAAGCTCCTCCCGATTAATGTCACTTAATTTATTTGCAGCCCATACCAAAGGAACAGCAAGTGACATTTAATAAATGTGAATGGAACTACGAAATAGTTAGACATTACATCGGGGTACACCGACAATATATGATAACATCAAACGCGCAAGATACGATTGCCCAAAATATTTTTATTAAGTTACTTACAAACAAAATCGTGTTTTACGTTAAAATTAAAATGGTTCGCTTAACAAATAAAATGAACCTAATGAAGTATCAAGTAACGCCAAAGGCGAAAAGGTTAAAAGGCCGGTTAATTGACCAATTACTTCATCAGTCTAAAATTACTGTACCAATTTCGCTATTATTAATCATATTCTTCGAAAACGTTTAGAAAAACAAAGATAAAATGAATGGGGATATACAAAGAACGATTTATTCTGTCGATAAATTTTGTTGAAATTAAAATCCATTAGCTTTCTATTCATCATTTTTTTATTTCTATTTCTTTTGAAATTTTATATTAACGAGTACCGACGGTTAACTTTTTTATTAATTTGATTAAAGTCATTTTCTTTGTTAGCCTCAGTCTCCGAAATATCAAAAAAAAAATTATATATTGTTACTATATATTATTTAAAATATTTAAAAGTTGGATTTTATATATGTAAAATATTTAAAAGTTTGGTCCGTTTATTAACAAAAAATAGCCAAGGATATCAAAAAATATCTAGAGATAGTTGCTACACAGCAGCATCATATTGTTCTACTTAAAAATAAATGTACAGTATGTGCTTTGCGACAAAGAAAAAGAGGTGGGCAATTGCGAGGACTGCCAAAAAGGTAAAAAGTTAAAACTATGATATATACAAGAGTGTTTTTTTTTTTGAATATTCAAATTAATTATTGTATCACAAATTAAAATTTCATAATTTTCATTCATGATACAACATTAATTTCCGCGCGACAATTATATTCATTTTCATATGGCTTATTTATTATCTAAATATATGATAGGCTGTGCAAGCCAAGTATTAGATATTAATACAACTTAATAAATATAATAAAAAATATACATTTTTGTTGTCTATATACATAATATTTGCATTCAGTTCACTTTATTCTCTGCATCATTATTACTAATTTCAACAATATTTAAGCTATTTGTACTGTCAATAATTTGATAATGTTATATATAAATAATAAATTATATTACTATATAAGAATATAAATATATTTTATACTCATTTTTTACTGCATAGTAATCAGAGCATTTAAAATAACAAGCAATCAAACAACAACACAATTTAAATGACTCACAATATATAAACCACGATCACGATGACGTATTGATCACGAATGCTTTTAAATTAATCTATCAAACCTGCCTGAAAAATTTTCACTTAAAAATTGTACAATTTGCCAGAGTTTAATTAAGTTTCGACTCAGTTAATAAAGCGTATAACTGAGCAAAAGGTTTAATTGCATTTCTGTATCTAATAAAACTGGCAAAAATATAGAATTAAAAGTATGTGAATATATGTACGCTGGATATGTTTGACGAGTCAGGGAGCCGTGAGGCGCATGCAGCAGGCGAAAAAATACAAGCCTTTCATGAATGCGTTTCGCCTTTCGCCGCCCGTGTGGGCTCGTGCACCACTATTTGCGAGGAAACATTTTGAAGTTGGCATGACACGAACGCGAGGTCCGAAAATTCTCCGGTTTTCGGGCATACAGAAACGGATTTAAAGTTTTGCAAATATCGACTGGTTAAACGGAGCTGTGCCGTTTAATAAAAAATAAGAACAAATTTGAAATATTCGATGTAAATGGTACCCGTGATTGCACGCGCTTGCTTTTGAATCAGATTTCGGATAATCGGCAAACTATCATTTAAATTAACGCACACTATAATGTCAACTCCAAAATTGGAAAATAAAATGATAAAAAAATTGTATTAATAATATGTTCATAGATATAAATATAAAATATCTGTATAAGTATTCTTAAAAAATAAACTTATTAAGAATGTAAAATGAGGAGAGGAGAAAATTTAATACCTTATGCTTGTTAATTTCAAATTTATAATACAAATACTTTTCAAAATGAATAATAATGACTATCTTTCCTATACAACTTTAAACAACCTGTACGATATTGTTTTGAGTATTGTATTAAAAAGTGTTTAAAAAGAAAACCGAGGGCCCGATTGGGTTTGGTTCTGGGTGTAGGGTTGGAACCGAGATGGAATGAAATTGTGACCGAGAAGGACACGGGGAACGAAAATTTGAGCGAAGCCAGGATAAAGTCCGAGGAAATCGATAACAAAACTGACATTGCGGTCAATAGCGGGATAGATAGTGTTATGGACAGCCGCGCTCTTAATGATAATTTGTAAATACATGTATTATTTTGATTTATAAGAACGGACTTAGGTTAAGAAAGTTCAAAAGTTTATATATGTGTGTACACACACACACACACACACACACACACGCACGCACGCACGCACGCACACACACACACAGAGATATATATATATATATATATAGAAAATATTAAAAACACATATTTTATGGTTTTTGGCGAAAACAACTTTTGGACGATTTTAATAATAACTTTAAAGTGACGCAATAAACTTAATTTAGAAATTTAGCTAACAAAAAAATTTAAGTTTAAAAAAAACTATTTAAACTTTTAATATTCATTGATATTCGGATGAGAAATCTACGTAGACAGACAATAAAACAAAAAGACAAACAGGTGAGCAATCCTGTACGAGTTCCCTATCTTTATAAGGCTTGCGGAAAACTAAAATAGATATTTGCTTGCGATCATAAAACTTACTGATACATCAGCTAGATTTATAACTGACATATTTAATGATCTTACAGTCCAAAACATTTTCCAAAAACTGGTAATTTTATAATACTTCACGCAGACAGATAGATACGTATGGCGTTCCCATCGAATTCAATTCAGATTGTCGAATCTGTCATCGCAGCGGGTCCGTCTAAAGGCGGCGAGCTTTGGTCAACGCCACTTAATCCGGCCCTCCACGCGGACGGCCGTATTGCGTTTGATTTAGAGGGCTTCAGCTAAAGGTTTGTGGATATTTTTGTCGGCATGAAATCGAAATGCTTTCACGTAAATAAGAACGTGTAATAGAATTCCGTTGATGAAAGTGATTCTACTTGGAGATTCAGTTATTTCATCAATGTTTTTCACGTCGTATATAGAATTTTTAGGACACTGTAGAGCTCTTAATATTTGTTTTGGAATTAAAAATTAAGTATTAGAACTAAATGTTGGTTGTTATTTTATGATTGTTAATATATAGCAAACGCTGGACGTAGACATCTTCCAAAGTATGTTCTCTCAGATCATATTTACTTTATGTATAGAGTTCTGATTCAGCTTGTAAGAGAAAAAAAAATATTTTATATATTGTTTTATTTATAAGTAAATGTTGATCTTTGCAGAAGTATTCATGGATGTTTGATATTAGGCTTTATTGATAGTCAAGGCAAACGCAATGTGAATATGTAACGGCTTTCTTCGAAATTTTAATGGAATTATTATTCTGCAGATGATTAATATTGATTTTAATATAATTACAGTTTAATTAGGAATTTTTAATTTTGTAGACAGAAGCAAATTAATTTAATTAATAAAACAAACATGATTAAATCGATATTATGTGTCGCTCCGGATCTGAGTTGGTCTTAAAATCCCCATTATATTTGAGGCATGTTTCGATGGATAGCCATAAATAGAATTTGGAAGAGTTAAGAATCAGAATAAGTATTGTCTTTTTTGTTTTTGAGTTTTCTATCCAAACTCTTACGAAGGACTTTGGTTTACTGACTTCACAGATATCAACTGTTTTGAAGATAATAGGATAAGAAAATACATGTGTTCTTCGAAATGTTGTAATTATTTTTATTTAATGGTGTTTTCGGCTGCGAAATCTTGAATCTGCAAAATCGAGAAATATTTGATAGAACGATACAAATGTGCTATTATAAGTGGCATCAATACTAGAAATAAAAATGAAGTATGTTTACATGTTGATCGACTGCATAGGGTCGGAAATTTATTTAGAACGCTCTGTGTTTAATAAAATTCCTGAGGATATACAAAACTTACACTTATATAAAAATAAAATCTATATTATTTAAATATTTTGCAGGAAAGAGGGTTATGTGATTTCTTAAGGTTTAGACGATAAATGAATACAAACAGCTTGCTTTACTTTTTTGAATAGTTTCATATATGATTGTAATTTTGTATATTTTTTATTTGAAAGGAGTTACTATTAAGTTTCTTGCTCGTTTTCTAAAGCGATAAGTGCCTTACAGACAAGTAGTAATTTAGGAAAAGTAGTAAAACTTTGAAATAGTGTGAATTTTTAAAATTTACATTATAACGTATTTTGTAATCTAAGAAATAAAGATATTTTGAATTTGAATTTGGTATTACAGGTTAGACAGCATTCCTTTGCCACTATGGGATTAACGTTGGTCCATCGGGTCGCTTTCTATCTGGGCGGCTAAGGCCGGGCGGGTCAAGCACACAGAAAACGTTGCTGAAGGTCGGCGTCGGTTAGCGCACGGCGGATAGCATCATTAAAGACATGTGGATGCAGGAATTTGCCGGTGCAACGTAGAAAACTCGTGCCGGTGATAGCTATTCCTACGTGGCAGATTAACCTCTACTAATAAGACACAAATTTCTAAATGTGGTTTGCAAATAATGTAGCTCAATCAGTGCTAGGTTCAGGCGAAAAAAGTAGTCTCGAGTAATGTGTCGAAATCAAGCGATGACAGGACACGCAATTGTGTTTCCGATTACAGGATGAAAACATCTTTTAAATTTGCTGCCTCGGGCGCTTCCTCCAATAGCTGCTCAAAAAGGATTTTGCTACGATTTCATCTCAAGAGCATCTATAAGCAAGCTCCATTATTGTATGTTATACGAGTATATATGAATAGATGACCAAGCGGTGAGTGCGTCATTTTCAATGGGCAGTTGGAGTTCGATACTTTAACGTTTAAGGTGCTACACTGATAAAAAGAGAGTTTTGTTTTTTCCGCGTTCTCATTAAATAAATAAATTACGAGTTCGATTTTTAGGTATATTATTATATATTTTTACACTTTAAATTAGTGGGCTGCAAAAGGAATATACAATTATACGAAATTTTGTTCATAGAATTGAATTTCAAAATAGGTGTTGATAATTTAATTGAAAGTAAGAAATTTCGGAGCTCTCTGGGAGAAAATCAAAGTACCCAAAAGTTTGAAGTCCTTGTGGCTTAGCTCTCTAAGGCCGGCTATAATAGATTGGAACCGTAGAAGTCGCTGCAAGTAAAATCTTACATTTGTCCGTATTTACAGCACATCAATTATGTCCAGCTCTGAAACAGTCCAAGAATGATTCTTTGAACGGATTCTGGGTCCTCATCTATTGTACCATCATCGAGACCATCATCTAGATACCAGACAGAACTCATACGAGCTTTGATATTAAATTTTGAATTGTTAAACAGAAAAAGGAGTAGTTTTCAGAGGTTTGCCTTGGTGAACGTCCACCTGTGACAACAAAATGCTATCCCCTTAGAAAGAATTTCTATATAATGCATATAGTAGAAAAAAGTGGATGCAAAGTGGACATTTTTGCTCTCATTGCAGCTAAAATAATTCACTTTCACTGCTGTCGAACACGTTTCTAAAGTTGATTTGCATATAATTTTGTGTGACGCCTATGACATACGGCATCTTGCTTTGGGGACGTCTCTCACATATTAATAGAATTTTTATGCTGCAAAAGCGGACCGTTGCGGCCATTGATAGATTGGGACCTATAGTATTTTAGAAATTTAAATTTAAAAAAAAATTGAGGTCTTAACTCAGGCATCTTAATTTATATATAAAAGTTTAAGATATTTAAAAAAAGAATAATGATATTTAAGAAAAAAAAATGATAATGATAAATTCAATTCAAGAAATAAATGAATACAATATAAGAAATAAAAATAAATTGTTAGTTATCTACATAAATTTAAGGGGTTCTGTGTGATTACTGTAATCTTACAGTAATTGCTTACGATTTTTCTTTGTACTTATGTAAGTACGAAGAAAAATCTTGCTTGTAAGGTGCGTAGCGAGATCGCTACGTTGTACAGATAGATGTACGGCGCTAAGGAGGTTTGACACTTCTTATACGTAAGCGGATGGTTTGCTCTCGCACATTAGTGATTGTTCACTTCGATAATACAGCTTTTATCGTATAAATAGGATCCGTGAATGAAGTGACAAACTCGACGATCCCGTCTAATAGTAATGTTTATGTTTAAATGTTATACTTGTGTATTTACGAAAAGTCGTTAAATAAATGCAAATTTCCATTTCTTTTACAAACTACACATTTTGTTGACAATTGTATTAAAAGGCGAAATGTTGTATTGATACTTTATTCATTTACAGAACAACACACGAAAATCTGCCGTTTTGAATTTCATGCGAATGATATAATGCACAGGTTTAATGGTCCCCGACCCTTCGTTTTTCTCCCCCGCTTGCCTATTTTATGCGACGCTTACATGAGTAACTTCACAGCGGCAGACTTTCATGCATTATATTTATGATTGATGATCAATCAAAAGACTGCGTAAATAAACTTCATTAAAATCGGTACAGAAGAAACCCGTACTCAAAATGCTGCCGTCACTCGATCGTTGAGCTGTAGGTGGTTTATTTGCACATCTATGTATTGTTGTTAGACGTGTTCACAAATTAGACAAAACGGAACAATGAATTATTAAGAAAAGTTTAAATGTAATCGGTTTTTAAACAAACAGTTCAGAGATTATTTATCTGAAGTAAGAGCGTTTGTACCATACGTATTTGTCGTTTTCCTAACGCCGACGGCCGCCTTAAATCTGCGCCTGCGATTTGCCCATCAAGGCGGCGCTAGCGAGTGCCGATTGTCCCTGGGGAATGTTTGCTCGGAGGAGGCTCGCTAATCGCATTAGCGTAGGTGGCCGGGCGGCGTCCCCGCGGGCCCGCGTCGTCGCTTTAATCTTGCAGCGGGCGCGTGTGCGCGGACTGCTGTTATAATGAAGTAAAATATTCATCGGGCTCCGTCTGAGACCGGCGCGGCCCGCGCTCTCGCCGAATTCATTGCTCGGGCTGGCTCGTGGGCGTTGAATTTTTGAAAGCGACCGCGCGCTCTCCGGTAATGAGAGCGAAGCTGCTAGGGTTCTGTATAGTTTTAAATTATCCCGACCCGGTCGGATTACCGGCGTAGGATCTAGAATTGAAATTAGGAGACTTAGGTAGTTTACTTCGCTATGAGAGTGTAATATATTAGTTTACTATATTAAAATCGCCTGAAAATTATTTTGAAATTTGCGTCGTATATGGAACATATCAGAATTTTCATGATTAATCAATGCTAATTATTTACATATAAATTGCATATGGTTGTGTTTATAAAATTTATCATGTATTAAAACATTTTTACTTTTCTTAAATTTGAAGTACAAAGCATCAGTTTTATGTTAATTCTTCGATGATTTAATGAAAAATAAAGAATAAAAATCACTACCTTACAATAAACTAAAACTGTTCATATTAACTGAAATCAATCCTGAGTATTGAAAGAGAAATATTGAAGTCATCAAAGAAGGATGAAATTATTAGGTCTGTTCTAAATTAATCAAATAATGGAACAGACCTCTGTCACTTAGAACTACGAAATTATGATCGCATTGTCATTCTGGAATTAAAACTCAGATGCAATTCCGAAACGTATTATGTTCGAGAATCTAAAACTTTTCAATATGTATAATTCGGTTATAATTTCAAAATATTGTTAATGTGAATTTCATGTAAACATTTACAAAATTATGGTATCGATAGGAACCAATTGACAGAGAACGAAGCTGTGTCGTCGATAATCTTTGCAGATAAACCCCATACACCCTCAGACTTAGTCGTTATTTAATTAAGATTTTGAATTTGATTGTAATGAGTTTAAACCCTAGTTACAGGAGAACTGATCGATGAGGTTTCAGGGTAATTCAGATTAATTCCCTTGTTCTGCGTCTCGGCTAACATGTTAAGCTGACGGAACCAGAAGTTGTCACCGCATTGGCGATTAACGATCATTAATAGCTCACAGGTCGAACTAGGCCGGTTTGGAGAGAGGTAAAATCTGAGTCTGAAATTGGAGATAAAAAATATTATAGTAGCATGTTACGGTAAGGTACGTGTAAGATGGCAAGATTATAAGATAAGTGACTCGACTTTTATTTATACTGAGTGATTAATTTGCGATAATTAATGATTCTAATTTGTAAGAACGTATTTTAAAGAAAAGAATTAGATTGTAAGATATGCAATTAAGTCAAAACCAGGAAGTGTATTTGTAGTAAGTCTATTCGAAGTTTAATCGTACTTGTTATTGCTTCCTAAGCACAGGTTTATATGTAAAATTAAAATTACACATAAATATTATCTATATTTAATATATCAAAATTGAAGTAAATATCTCTTTAGGTACTACGCAATCAGAAACACAAATAATACTAAAATAATAATTCTAGATATACTTAAATATAAAGTTTAAGCGATTAAAATTAAAACTTAATCTTAGAGATTTACTTAGTTTATTGTGTTTGGTTTACTTGAACCCAAAATTTTCTTATTAAAATGGCAGTCAATTATGAGACAAATATCACTACAAAGAGTGTCACTTTCCATCACATCAAATAGTATAGTTGTCACGCTGGTATGTTTGGTCAGCTTAATGGGCTTAGATACTTTTAATAGATTGTCCATAAATACATAGTGATTTCACAGATTTATTTAATGATGAACTATTTCTATCTAGAATACGTAAAGACATGCTGTGCCTAAATTTTCTAATGAGGGCATTCTTGATACTTAAAGATGTCTTTATATCAAACACGCTACGGAACTCTGAGCTTGAACGAGCTCAGGTTCATTGTTTCATGAATCATTTTTTGCGGACGTAGAATTTGAGGTCTGTTATGTAAGCAGAGAGAGATATATTTTCTTTAGTAATGTTTTTTAATATTATACTGAAAATATGTCATTTTGAATAACAGAATCAAACGTATGTTATTATTTCAACTGTTTTATTTTTGGATGTTCTCAAGAGGAATCGTTGCAATTGTAAAAAAGTTAAAGTCGGTTGTGAACATAAAATATAAAACATGAACTAGTTTGCATTCAGTACTCTTTAGTACTCCTATAAAAAAAGTACCAAAAAATTATGTAAATGAATATTTTAATTGAAATAAATATTCTATTAATACAGTACGACGTATAACTAACATTGAAAGCTAACAAAAAAAAAGTTGAAAAGTAAAGAGGTATAAGTTCCTACATCATTTGCTTACTGAGTTACACAATTTGTATTCCAACATTCTTGTAGGTGTTTACCTGCAAGAATCTTAGAATACAAGTTGGTAAAATTTAAAAAAAAAATTGATATCAGAGTATCAAAAATAACTTTAATCTACGTATTAGGACTTAACAAAAATATGATTTTTCGATTCGGTAAATCAGCTTTTTATATCATTATATTTGTTTTAATATATATTTATATTCATATAGTTTTTTAACCGTTGTTTTAAACTGACAACTATGTATTAATATATTACTCTTATACAATAAATGAAACAGAGCATAAAGCAATTGTTTATCAATTAATTAATTGGTAAAACTGCTTGGTAGCGAGCACGCTCGGCAAAATCCGCGAACACAACCCACGCCACATAAACGGCATTTACGATTCCATTTCTTATTCCCATCGCGTGTAGATCTGACGGAACAGTTCGAAAGAAGATTTATTACTGTGGATTTGCCGTCCAGAAATCGGCGACGCTTGGACGGGGAAAAAAATACGCCTAGGACATCCCATTACCTAGTAAAGACTGATGTAGTATTCTTTACTAAGTAGATTATCCGCCGAGTCGGGCGCGCGGCCGGGTGCCCGGCGCGGGGGGTGGGGCTGCCAGACGGTCGATGAATTTTTGAGAGGGCCCCGCGCCGTGTGTCTCCACACGGCCTCCTTTCACCGAAAAAGGAATCAACTCGAGGATAATGAACTGGTCTTTCGGCTTAAAACACATCCCGGGAATTAATTACGTGAGTGTCCTTTTTTTCGTGAGTACACTTTTAGGTTTGTTCGCGTTCGCAATTTCATGAATACCATACGTGCATGTATCTCCGTACGTTTGCATGCATGTGTGTGTGTGTGTTAGTTTTTTAGAACTCTGTACAGTAAAAAACGAATCGGTCGTATAATTGCGATTATTGTTATCCGACATTCAACTACGAAACTGAATTTGATCATCATCACGACGTGAGTCGTCGAAGAGTATAAATTATAACGATCACAAAAGTTGTACTTTTTAAGGGATGTCAGTGCGGGAAAGGAACGCCGAATTACTTCCATTTTGTGGTGATGGAACGAAAAAAAAGTTACTCCAGTCCCAAACGGCCTCAAATGGAGGTCGCGGCGATTCGAGGTCATTACGTGGATTCCTTTGTCTTTATTTTCGAAGGAGTTTTGTAAGAAATTGAATTCGCTAACAAAAGAAAAAGGAGAGTTTGAACTAGGAGTGGCGTCTGTTGAAAACAGCTATTAAATTAATTATATCCTGGAATTGTATGATATAAACTATGCAAGTAGGTATCGTCAACATGTAAAAATCAAGTAATTTACAATAATTCCGATAACGTAACACCGATATTGCTGATTCTTTATATTAAAAACAATATAATATAATTATGCAATAATATAAACTTACGCCCATTTCCCAGTACGATTCATATAAACTCGTCGATTTCGGTTACTTAAAATTTAGTCCTTTTTAACATGTCACCAATTCGGTCCACTTAGGATTTTCCAGGACGACTTTTGTCGATTTTCCTTTGTATTACGAATTCATAAAAAAAAGTCTAAGGCATCTGTGATTCATAAATTAAACTGATATATATGCTCCTTAGTTAAAGCATATCGTAACATGTAAAATAAAATCGACAAGAAGAAATTAGTGTTACAATTAGTCGTCGCATATCCGCGTCGCATGTTTACCTATCTGGTAAAAAGGTAAATATGAAAAAAAAAACCGAACATGAGCGATAAGCGAATTATAATCAGTAAATAATGGCGATTGAAGTACTTGGAATAAAAAAACGAATTTTATTTTATCGCGTTAAATACAGCATCGCAAATCCATATTGAACAAACTAAGAATTAGTGAATATTGAGCCATAAATTGAAATAAGACGAGAAGGTAAATTAGATATCGCAACCGTATCAACCGAACGATTCCATCTATCCATCCAATTTGCACACACAACTACGCGTTTACACCGCCTGCACTAATATCGTCGATATCTCACAGTCAAACAAAAACATAAGCGTCCCCATACACGGTGTTGTTTCGCATCAGCGTTATAATAATCTGTCTTGTTTGTGTTTATCCGTAAAGCCGCGTGAAATTAATTATTCGCCCGGGGCCGGGCCGAAATTAATTCTAACATAAATTAGTCGGTGACCTTAGCGGCCTTACATCGCTTTACCTGACACCCCGCGCGTCCTTTTAGCCGCCGCGGTCCGTCCTCCAAACGACATTAACTGATAATTGTTCTGTTATTACTTTGGATAATTTTTAATGGCTGCGATGAAGTATCAAAATGGAGGTTTTACGCCAGTTCGCCCTACCCTATATGCAAATATAATTCGCCGTGTGCAAAAGGAAAAATGAAATAAAACAAAAAATGGATTACAACTGTCCCATTTTCGTTTATGACCGCTACTCCGAAAGGGAATAGTATTATAATTTAAAATTCTGTGTGTACATGTATTACTGTAACATAGAGAGAACCATGATGTAGTAGCATACTTTCAACGAAATTTAAACATGGAGAGTGTTGCATGGATTTTAGATAAATTTCCAAAAATTAGAATAATGATTAATCTAAAAATATGACGAGGAAAGCAAATACGATCTTTTGAAGATGGAGAATTGTTTAGTAGTGAACGCAACGTTATGTCTTTTTGGGGTTGAATTCGACAAGGTCAAGTCTGCACCTTTCCTAGATTTTCTCTAAAGCCACCTCAATTCCGAATCGGTTTCAGCACTCGCCAACTAAGTCCCGAATACTAATGTGATCGGAAAAAAATAATGTGATGGAGTATAATGCTTTCACAGTATTATCATTCATCATAGCAATAAATATCAACAACTTTCAGTAAATCGTTGTAATGCAGACCCAATAGAATAGGAGACAGTACACAACCTTGAGGGACACGAGCATTCTCAACCTTCGGATTTGAGTATGTATCATCAATCGTGACCTTGATGCTCTACCCAATGAGGGAATTGCCATCTACATAATTTCTCGGGAAGCCCGTACGAAGGAAGCTTCAGTAGAACCATTTCGTTCCAGAACCAGTAAAAGACCTTCGCAGCGTCCAAATATACAGTTAAAGCCTGCTTTTGGTCTCGACAGTATACAACAATGCGTTAATAGAGTAAGAAGATCACCAGCTGAGTTGCCACTTCGAAAACCGTACTAGCGCTTATTAAAATTCTGGTGTTAATCAATTCATTAACCAATCGATGTTAGGTAGCTCGGAATCTGGCAGTTAATAATGGGTTCCAATATTTTAAGGATTTTTATTCAGTAAAAACATTGTTATAACAATATAATTTAAAGGGGATAAGTAAAGGGGGGAAGTATAATATTTTTAGGGTTCCGCACCTCAAAAGAAAAAAACGGAAATCTTATAGGATCACTTTGTTGTTCGTCCGTCCGTCCGTCTGTCTGTCAAGACCCTTTATCTTGGGAACACGTGAAGGTATCCAGTTAAAATAAAACCATATACTCAAGTCTACAGTTCCTTGTAATTATAAAAATATCAAATTTCTAAGTTGCCGTGAAAAAAAGATACAGTAGTTTATGCCGCAAAAAACGTATATTTTGACACTATCAAGGGAATCAAAATTTATAGGGTATATTTTCCGTTGACCTAGAGCTACAAAATTTAACAAGTGATACCATCTTGTATACAAGTATAGGAAAAAAGCTGAAATTCATACCTTTGTAATTAAATTGCAAAAAAATATAGTCTTTATTTTTTTAAATGTCAATCAAACATCGAGGTTAAAAAACGGTATGCGCGGTCATAATTGTATGGGTAAACAAATCTTTTTGTAGAACTTTTTAAACTTTTATTGATTTGAACAGAAGAAAAAAATCTGAATGCCGTACATTTTTAATCAAATAACAAAGAAAAGCTCGGAAAAACTGCGAGACTCGATTCCTGAACTATTTATAACATGTACCTGCAAATTTGTACGGAACCCTCGATGGACGAGTTCCACTCGCACTTGTCCAGTTTTATTATTATTAATTATATATATATTGATCAACTATTTAATTTAATACTTCAAATAAAATTAGCTAAGCAGGTGATGTAGATTTGCAAACATACTGTATACGATATTGTGCATCATAAAGAGGGTGTCTACTGCTCGAATTTCTTTTAAATTAAATACGTGTCTTCTAGGTACAATCTAGTAAGAAGATACTACCACGCAAATAACACTTTAATAGGGGTATGAAAAAATGAAAAGTACATAAAAAACGGTCAAGTGCGTGTTAGGTCACGCGGAGTGTAGGGTTCTGCAATTGTCAGTCACTGTACAGTCAGTTTACAGGTCAACGGCTATTGACGCTCAAAATATGCCCGCATAGGATGTGTGTTAAAGATGTTACAATATATTGGTATAATATTTCTGTAATTTGAAATGGTTCGTAAACTAACATTTATACTTATTTTACACAATCAACAACATCATCTAAGTGATTTTCTATAGAATTTGTATGAAATTATGCTTTTTATTCCTCCAAGTATATTTTATAAATTAGTCGATAGTTACTCGTTTACTTATAAAGTGTTACTATGCTCTGATAGTTTTCTTTTCAAAATTTTGTTTTACGACTTTGTCGGTGTGTTTAACATGTATATTCATATCAAATTACAGCTTCCTAGTACCGAGAACTACTAAGCTAAGCCGCGGACAAACACACGGACGGACGGACGGACATGGCAAAACTATGTAGGTTCCTTGTTGACTACGGAACCATAAAAAGATCACTATAACAATTTAATTTTGAATAGTTAATAAGTGAGGTTAGTAATAATTCAAGTAGCATTATATGTTTCTTTTATTTTATTTCGTTACGGTGTTATATATTTGTCTTACTCTCTAAAACTGAATAAGTGGAAAACCACTAATTAATAGTCAATAGCTACTATTTTAAGATGTCCAAAGTATACGACCAGCAATAAGTGGTTATCCACTCTTTCAATTAGTAGAAATGATTACAAATTAAAATTGTAAATTTTCTACTAATTAAAAAGTATAATTCTACTATTATAAAAGTGATTATTTTACTAATTGTCAAGTGACTACTAATTCAAAACTACTAATTCAGTAGTGAAGTTGGGTCATATTACTTTTTCAATTAGTGAAAAATTACTAATTGAAAAGTAACGCCTACAAACTTAGTAAATCTGTAGTAGATTCAACTAAAAATTACTAATTTTGATGTAGTTTCTACTATTACTACTTCAATTAGTAAAAATTCTACTAATTCAGTTTTAGAGAGTACGATCCTAAAATAAGTTATATTTAGATACGCAAAAATAACATTATTTTGATCATAAGTTTCCATTTGAAATACGAAAAATAGGCGAAAATTACACTCTCATTTAATAAATAAAATTTTTAGCAATAAATTTTGTTTAAATTAATTAACATTACGTGTTTTTAATAAGAAATTGAAACATGAAATATGGACAAAAGTTAAATTACTCAAGATTGCCTTTAATATCGCTCGAGAAAGTTTAATTTGAAGGAGGCCCGGGGCCAGCGAATCATTAATTAGTTTCATTAATAAAGATTAGGCAAGTCCTGTCAATTGATTGTTGAAATGGAAAACTTTTAGATTACAAAAAAAAAAAGTGTATTACTTTTGGACGAAGTGCGCAACGAGAGCGCAATATTAACTCGGAAACCGTTGATTTTTTTAACGAAATACATTCCAACGATTGCGCCCGGCCGCGTGACGTTACCCGTGATTTGCATACTTTTTATCGTTCTAACCTGTTTGCGCTGTCGCCATCCATGAAACAGTACTTAACATAATTCGTATTCCACAGCTGAGCTCCAGCCGAGAGCCGGCGTCGGCGCTGGCCGTGTGTTTTGGCAGCGGTAGCGTATCGAAGAACGAATTGTGCAGTTTCGGCGCCAAATTGAGCTATTGGCGGCGTCGGCGTCGAGGTGTGAGCGGTTCGGGGGCGTATTCATCTGCGATGTATGTGATACTAAAATGTAATAAAAAAAACGAAAATTAGGACTGAACACTGATCTATAAAAAAGAGACGATGCGCAATCTCGTGTTTAAAAACGGCCGCAGTAAATGGGTGCTAAGACAGACACATTAGCACTCATTGTATTGGGTATAGTTTCGCCGAACCTTTCGTTACGACGTCGAGGTGTTCTGTTAAAAAATGCAAAAATTACACTTAAAAAGCTATGAAAAAAGAGGCTCGAACACGTATTATAATGAGTATTTGATAGAGTATTTTGTCTTTCTTCATTTAAAATAGCATTAAAGCCGAGATATAATTTTACTTAAAAGAAATAGATCTAAGCAACCCCGGTCTCGTACTTCTTTCGTTGTCACATTATTCGGTCGCTTAACAATAGAGACTGTTCCTATACTAATGGAGTCACCTTTTTATTTACAATTTGTTTTATATTTATACAAATCATAAACTTACCTTTAAAGAGAAATTAAACAATAGATTAAATCTTTTCCAAAATTTATGTTTATGATACGTCTTTAAATTTCTTTTTTAGCAAATTAAATGCAAGTATTTTATTCATCAACTATTTGTTAATGTTTAATGAATCGACATATTATTTTGTTGTACAAATAATAAGAAAGTCTTATATTACTATATTCTATACACTTTAGAAATTATAGTTCTTTCAAGTATATTTTCACAGATATTATGAAGTTAAAGATTCATATTATTGGGTGATTACTACATTAAGTTTTATCATAAAGAAAAATATATTGTGATTCTTTTGAAACTTTCAACCAAAAAACAATAATAAAGATTTAAAATATATTAAACCACTTCACTTGTCTTGTGCTAGAACAATAAGTGTAAATTGTAAAAAAATAAGACGTATTGTTTTCCAATAACAAAATTATCGTCACTTATTCACTTTGCATTTAAAAATGAACCTTATATTATGACATTTTGATTGAAACGCCAGATGATAAATAATGTATTTTCCCCTCTTTTTCGTATTATATCGTAAAATGGTCTCGTAAAATATGAGACAGAAACATCATGTACAATTTGAGCCATTTTTTGCCGTCGATATAGTACGAGACTGTATACGTCTCATTTTTGTACATCTACGGGACTAAAAAATAAGGTTTTAAACATTGTTAATTGTTTTTCAGTTTAGAGAATAAAAACAAATTTAATTTTATCATAATTTACAATACTCAACTCAGAATGCTCGTCGAACTAGATGCAATAAGTAAAAATATACGCTTACAGTATAAGATGGTAAAAAAATATATTTTACTATATGGGCAAAAATGTTGGGGACATCCAATATATGTGTTATAATAATTATTTAAATATATATATACATATATGTGTGTGTGTGTGTGTGTGTGTATGTCGAATTGTGACAGACAAACCCGTCCAAAAATTTAGTCACCAGATCCATCGACAACCCGTAAGCGTGATTTTCAATCAATAACTAACTAATTCTACAATAATTTAAGAGAAGCCCAATCAAATAAAATGCAGTCAAATGCATGCATCCTCACGCCGTCGCAGCGCCCGAGTCAATACCGCTACTCCCGGCCACCTGCCAAAGCTCGTTTGCCGATTTCTCGATTTTCAGCCTTCGTACACCTTCGGCGATACTCAAATGACCTATCACACGTAATATCATGCATAGACTTATCCGTCATGTCGAATCATTCTTGAAAATTTTTAAATTGTGTTTAGTAGATGTCGCTGTTGGTAAATTTCCAACCGTTTAGGACAATAGATTTCGCTATTGTTTTGTGTTCATTATACAGGCTGCCTCAGAAATCGCGCACCCAATTATCGGGATCGAAAGAGAAAAATATTCTGAGCCCAAAAATCCATGTTTGGATTTTTTTGATAACGTAGTTAATTAGTAATTAATTAATGAAAGTGACCAATCAAGAGCGCGCTACAGAAGAATAAAAAGTGAGTGGGGAGGCAGTAGGGGACGCGACATGAGACGCCAGAGCTGCTGTCGGCTTCTCACGCAGTAGACCGAGAGTGGGAACGAACAGACTGTGGACGACGGACGTACGTGATGCTTAGTGAATGTGTGAGATCGTGCACTAGTGTGGGCTACCGTCAGTGTGTCGGTAACAATGCGCGAATGAATGTGAGTGAGGATATTTTTATTTTTTATTATGGTTTGATCGAATTCAACGGGGAAAACGGAAGATTTTATTAAATTCATTTCAAAAATTCACATTCATCCAGCAGCAGCTACGTCCGCCGTCCACGGTCGGTCCGTTCCCACTCTCGGTCTACTGCCTGAGAAGCCGACAGCAGCTCTGGCGTCTCATGTCGCGTCCCCTACTGCCTCCCCACTCACTTTTTATTCTTCTGTAGCTTGCTCCTGATTGGTCACTTTCATTATTTAATTACTAATTAACTGCGTTATCAAAAAAATCCAAACATGGATTTTTGGGCTCAGAATGTTTTTCTCTTTCAATCCCAACAATTGGGTGCGCGATTTCTGAGACATTCTGTATATCGCTGTTTTTATTTTATTTAGCGTCTACGACATATATATGTACTTACACATGCACATGTATGTAAATATAATTATTAGAACCCACAACTTCTATGTTATTAAGAGACTAAAGAATGTCTTGTCTTCAGCATATCTATTTGATAATATGAATTTTTGTAGTTAAATTTAATATCATCGGAAAGGTACCTGATTCCTGTGCATTTCTATGATTTCATTCGTTTTTCGGCGATAACTAAATATAAAAATTTACTTTAAGTTTTCGGAGTAGTTCTATTTAGTTGCCAAAGGTCTATTGTTTATTTTTTATTTTGTGTTGATGGATGTGGTTGAGAGTCAAAAATCGATTTTTAATATTACATTAATAAAAAAATAATCTTTTTATATTATAATTAGAATAATAATAAAAAGGATATAAAAATAATTAAAAAAAGTAAATTGCACAAATAAAACTAGAATTGTTTGAATTTTCATATTAATTCTTGACGGTCATATAGTGACTGCTGGTTGTCACTATGTACTTAATAAAATTATTTGTTAAATTTTGATGATTTAGTTTAAGATTAATTTTAACATGTAGAAATATAAGATCAAACACTATTCATTTGTACATTTTATACTTTTTACCATTGGCTTTGGAAAATAATATGGTAATAAATGGTGTTAAATGTATTACTAAAAATTTTAATTTTCAGTAAGTATAGTTTTTTTACAAGGATTAGTTCCTCAGCTTCTTGCAGTAAGTATTTAAATATCAAGATAAATGTCAATCGTTGTCTAATTTTATTTCACTATTAATTATTACCGAAGTTTTTGTATTTGAAAATGGACATTTTTATAAAACAAACATGTCCATCACACGAAAAAGAGTAGCCATTGTGAGCATAACACGAATAAATTTTCGTACAGTAGTTTTTAAGTAAACTATAAATATAAATAAAGAGAATTTCCTTTAATATAAACCGAACAGCGACGTTATTTATTTTAACAAAAAATTATGTATGTGATTAACCTAACAATTTAGAAGCATGTATTTGCCAAATATTTTATGTTAAACGATAAATAAATTTATGTAGGAAAATACATTACACGTATGTTATTTTACAAAGGGAAGCCCAAAAACTAAAGTTTAATTAAAAAATGTTATAGCAGCGTAATACATAGGCTAGGCGAGGGTATGTGAGATGCGGTTCTTACAAACCCTTGTAGTTTGACCCTTGGCCGTCCGGCTTAGATCCCTCGGGAGAGAAGCTCCTTGTTAAAAGGATAGGTACGCGTCCTGCGGTTTTTTGATCTTACCTTAGAGTAATGAATTATTCACCCGTTTAGGAAAAAGCGAGCGCAAGATTGCTTTAATTTAACGCACGACATGACTGGAAATGTTGCAGTCAGACAAATATGATTTTAAATAATATGTACTTATGCACAATATTATCATTAAAATAAATCAGGATTTACCATATTTTCCACGTCTAATGCTGTTATATAGATTTATTAAAAAAAAACTTAATAATATAATATATATTATTATATAATACACTAATAACCAACTAACGTAACTATAAAACAATAAAATACATAATATAACAAGGAACTTTGAGTACGAACAGTCTGAAAATAATAATACGTTCAGTCTGATCATGAAGCGTGTCAATGTTTTACAGTCGCTCTTATTATTTCACTAGCTGTTAACTGTCTGCCTCTCTATGTGTACGTTAAAAGGAGATGTTTGAAATCCAGCCTGTAATTTGAACACTTTTTGTAAATAACCAAGGAAAATTCCAAAATAATAGATACACACTAAAATCGCAAATTTGTGGTATTCTTACGATGTAATATTAATGTGGACCCGTTTTTAGACGGTACTAGCCCGTTAAGTCAATAAATAGGTTCATAGTTTCAAACAAAAAGCTCCCATCTAAGTCCGCGTAATATGACGGACGACTACGGAACTATGTAATGCACGTCGCGCGTTTTCACCTTTTGTTTTTTTTTCTTTGAGTTTTTTTTTTCTGTTGCATACACTGTTATGAGATCATTCATTTACAAGCAAAAGTCTATAAATAACCAGTTTCTATTTTGTAAATACATTATTAGCATGAAATAAATATTGGTTATACTACATTGTGATAAACTTCCTTATTTCGACCTATAGGTCAACTAATCCTAGTCTCCTGTTAGCTAGTTTAAGATAATAATAATAATAAGTGAATACAAAAAGTTAAGAATTTTGAATACGAACGAAGTCTGCAAAACAAAAATGGAAGTTACCATCTACATAAGTGGGAGTCACTGCTGTCTACAGAAGCGGATGTTGCGCGAGGTCCTTAACCCCCGATCCTTCGGCACTCCAATCCGGCTGCAGCGGCGGCCGCGGCGCCGGCAATCACTAGAGTCGCATGAAATAAGAGTAAAACGTACGTCACGGGAGAGACGGGAGCGGCCTTTGAAAAGTTTTCGTCACGTCTTCAAAGAGGAGCGAGCGCCGCGCGCACCCCCGTCCACGCATCGACGTACATCGCGCTCGCTGATGAGAAATTTCTACTTGACGCTTGCCCTCCTGAAACTCTAGAGCGTCGATGTACATGCAGACGTCGCGGGAACGAGACAGGGCTTCCAGCGTGAATATTTTAATGTGAATATTCATAGTTTCGTTGTGTTATGTAGACAGTTGGGGATAGCTTAGGTATTAAAGATTAAATTAGCTTCGCTTGAAAATTGAAGTTAGTATGACTGATTAAGAATTTTCTATTTTTTTAATTTGACTCAAAGGTATAAATGAACAAATTTTGACGTGACAACGTCTTAAATTAGGTTGCGGCTGGGAGTCACTTTGAAAAGTGTAACGCTCGGTAACGTAACGATGAGTCACCGAACGAGAGAGGCCCGCCGAATGCCTGCGTCTCTCTCCCACTCAACTATGATCGGTCTGCCGCGCGCAGCACTAGAGAATTATGCATAGCTTGCAAATGTATTGCAAGTTATTGTATGTATATTTGTATATAAATACGTATGTATGTGTAAAGGTAAAAATAAAATTTTGTTAATATGAAATTCAGTGCGAGATTCTTTGTATAAATTAATGTTTTAAATATAATTCTTTGTATAAATAAATGTTTTAAATTGTTACTATTATTTCATCCTTCTTCCTACTATACGAATGAATATTCACATTAAAATGATTTTACCATTCAAAGTCGTTGTCACGTAAAACTTTCGCCCGTATACCGACTTTACAGGCAACCAAATTTTTTCTATTGTTTTACTTTTGCCTTCGTAATTATAATGACTATTTGCTGTCAGCTTTTGAATTTACAAGAAAGAATACAATAACTGAAACAAATGTTCAACAGTAATACTTCACAATTTTTATTCAAATATGGTAACATCACCGATATTTAATTTTGTATTGATACTGAATATTATAAAAGGCGACAGAATAACATTAAAAAATATATCACAAATGAAGTGTTACTGAAAATAAACATCCAAAACAATTTATAATTATATAAAGTTGATCTGTATTATAGTAATTATTATGAATCACTTATTATCACATTAATCTAAGCAATCAACATCAATTTGTATGTAAGTATTTTCTTTTTGTAAATGAAAGCGGAACGTCTTATTTATAAATCGTTAGACTTCATCCTGTATTAACGTTAAATTCATTGCTCAATACAAAGCGACCGCTAACAACTTCATAGAAAATAATTTTCCAGAAGAGGAGAGGCTGATTCAACATAAAACAGAAATCTTATTTAATGTTGGGATTCCGCTAAGCGAGACGCCTTAAACTCGCGTTAAATTATTGTGGAGGTAACTTCTGTAAAATACTGCATTTTAAAGTTTCAATATCGAAATGAATGCTTGTATTTTATTTTGTAATGACACAAAATATCATCAAAAGAAAACATATTGACAAAAATATACAAAAATAAATTTTTGTAAGTAATGTAATTAAGTAAATATTTTCCACACTATGCGAGCGCGAAGTCAAAGCCGAAGGAAGGATTGAGTGGAGTTTATAAGAAGGCAAGCACAGCGTGTTGCGGTCTGCAACCCGAGTGGGGATGGGTCCGGGCGGGAGGGGTGGGAGCGGCTACTCTAGCGGATCAAATTAAATTGAAGACTAAGCGGAAACCGCAGAGCGGACTGACCGCTCGCCGACGATGTATGTGCGGCGAAATTTTCACAATACGCCCTCTTCTCTTTTCAGTAGAAAGAAGTTAATATCGCGAGAAGTTCTCTCTTAGATTTCTCTAAATTTGTGCGCTTTGGAAATACGTTTGGGAAACGTATTGGAAGTTACCGAGCGGACTAATGCGATGAAGACCATTGTACAGTTATTTTAAGTTAAGAATACAAAGCTTAAATAAATATAGAGAACGAGTAAAGATTGCGGATGAAATTGCTTAAAACACTGAACACCTACCTCGTCCACGATGATTGGAGTTCACGTTTTAAAATTACTTTTACAGTTTTAATATCACTTTTGTAGGTTAATTCCAATGAATTCATCTTAAAACTGAGTTTTTGTTAGAAATGAATTTGAAAGGAGATAGCGAAAGAGACCCTTAATAATTCTAATTCTGATAAAATTACCATGACGGCGGTCGTACAGTCCGGCTCTGACATTTTATCAATTATGATAACGAAGAAAATACAACAAAATTAAAAGGAACCTCAAAAGTACGACAGAAGAATGACGGTCCGGCTAATCGACGCCGTTAATTACGTAACTTGTCCGGTTTCCGCGTCGTCCGCTAATAAAATTTACATAATCAGATATTACTATTAACCCAATTAACGTGAGGGGTCGGCGCGGCGTTACGTAAACGGAGATCTTTCGCCGTTTAGAACTCGGGGCTTGTAATGAATATTAATGGATAAAACTCTCTTGAAATCAGCCCTGACAGGGGCCGCATAACTCTGCGCGCTCTCAAAATAAATCACGCTTAGCCGGACCTCCGCGAGCCACCTCCGCTATATCTGCACTAGATATTATTTTATGCCCCCGGCTCGCGATAATGAAGACTAATAGGGAATTATAAAAATTCGCATCCTCGGCGAAAGCGCCCCCTCCGGTCGGAAGTTGCGTTGGGGTCACGTGTAGGATGCGGACGCGTGCAACCTACAAGAAAATGAAATGAAAGAAGTAAAGATTCCGGTGGATCATCTATTAAATAGGAATAACATTTGAGCGTAAAAACCATTTTTATTTATAAATTTTTTCGCCATCATGTTTCAATATAATCAAAAAGTTATGATAAAAAGCATAGCATAGACTTTAATTTATTCGTATCGCTATGATCAAAAGATTTCGTATTGTTTTATTAGTTTTGTGTTATTCATTAATTTTTTTATGTATATGAGATTCTTTATGGCCTCTAAATATCTTAACGGTTTCTGGATTCTGATCGATGAGGTGTTTATCGGTTTGTGCGTCATCCTCAAAAGTCGAAATGAGTTGATCGATGCACTGTTTTTGAATTAGCCCACGCTGAAAAACGTAATAAATCGTTGCACGAGTTTTACGAGTTAAATCCATAGTAATAACGACACGCAATTTTAAAAATAACACCTCAATGGTTAAATAGTTGACAGTTATATATATGAAACAAAGTGTATTCTATAGTCAAGGAATTCTATTTTTAAATTTTGTAATTACTTTTTTAATATTGTTGTTTATATGGCCAGTTCCGGATACATAAATAGCAGCCCTCGTAAATATGACTAATTCTGATTCTTCATTATCAAAAGAATTTGATGATGAAGAATCGGAAATTAAATAAAATTGTGGATGTAAACTTTGTCTTTCATTTGTTTCTCATGTTATGGTTATTATGCTAAGTATTTTGTTTTGCGTGGTCGTGGAGGATAATAATTAAATTGTGTAAGAACACGTTAATTAATGATAACCATGTGGAACATCACTTTGGCAGATATATTTCTTTATTTACATTATAATTAGACTAGATAATAATTATTAGCTAGTCTAATTATAATTAGACTAGATAATAATTATTAGAGAATTAATTAGGCTGTTTAGAAAAATGTTGATAACCGCTGAAATGTCATTGTCGCAGTGACATTTCTTTGTTTACATTTTTGATCTCGAATTCCATTTCAGAGTTTAAGGTGATTGGTGTTGTGTTTCAAAGAAGCGAAACCACGACTGAATGCTATGTATTTATAGAAGGTGAGGCAGTCGAATAAGTGAAACAGTTTGTAAACTTGGGTAGTCTCTTTACAAATGACGGTAAACGTGATAAAGATATTTAAAGGAGAGTGGATGCGGTCTTGCTTGCTAGTATGAATAGTAAATAGTCTCAAAACCAACGCGTTTGGCTATCTATAATAACGTCTTGACCCGTATGCCTGTGTATGATAGTGAAAACTTAGTGTAGCAGGAGAAAAATGAAAGAAGAATCAATGCCGTAGACATGTGACTCCTACGTAATATAGGTGAAGTATTTCTGAAACATATGTGTAGGAACAGTAGGAACAGCTACGTCAGAGAGCGGTAAGGTCTTAACATTTAATGACTAGATTATAAAAAAGGATGCTGCGGTGGTTTGGTTATTTGGAAACGATGAACGAAAGTAGAATGACAAAATAAGAACATTGTATGAATAAAAATAATTTATCACAATTACTGCAACGAGGTACAACACTTATTCAGTTAATGAAGGGAAAGCAATCCTACTACATAACTCAAATAGAAATAAAAAATAGTCAATAAAATAATTTATCAAAAAAATCCGGTTGTGTATAAGTTAGCTAAAAAGATGGTAACGAGATGTTCAGTTTTCGATTTTTTATGTATTGTTTTATCTCTCAAAAATGCGTAGAGGTATTAATTTGCAATAAATGTCTAATGCGTAAGATACTCCAAAGCATATCAAAACCTATAGGTACTTCCAGTTGACCTAGAATCATGGACTTTCTTTGTATATTTAGGCAGGCAACCCTAACTTTCCAATCTTCTGATTGGATAGTAAGAATTCTCCCTGCATAAACATTCTTTTACTGATTTTTAAAAAACTTTTCTGAACAGGAGAAGGCGCTTGTATGGTTCGTATTGACGCAATGCCATAATTTACGTAACATAATTGGTTTGGCCATGAGGAATCACTTGAGGTACGTTAATTTATAAATATATATTAATATTAAACATTAATACTTATAATTTTGAACTCAAAGTTATCAGTGTTTTATTTTCAAAATTTAGTAACTGATTTGAAAGAGGTTATAACATTTAATGCAGTGTTTTGAGCTCAAACGTACTTATATCTGAAAAACTGGTCGTTCAAAGACTTTAAAAGTTATAAGGAAAAAAACATTTTATTCAATGTGTTTTATAATGACGTCTTTAAAATTAATCGATTTCAACGGAACTTATTACATTCCACGCAGATTTTAAGTGCAAAAATAACATTTATTTTTGAAAAAAGTACGTTTTTTGAAATGTTCTCGTTATTCATATCTCTCGAAGAAATTATCTTTAATTTCGATCAAATTTGCATTATTCAACGCAGTTTTATTGGTAGTAGAGATTTTGGGATGAATTGGTTGAATAACTTAGAAATTATGTTAGAAAAAAAACATAAATAAGATTGTTTAAGATTTTTTAAGGTTAGACGATTGATGATCGAACATGCAACACAGACACGATATTTCTCTAAAAATGGTCAGAAAAGCTGCCTGTACTGAGCCGACTGAAAATATTATTTTACAAATTATTTCAATTTTCTTATTGGGACTTGAAAAAGTGCAGCATAAAAGCTCATGAAATATATGCACACACACCCACACACACACACGTGTACGCACGCGCACACATTATTGAAGACATTGACGCCTTATAAAACTCCAAAGCAATTCTCTTCGTTGTTACTTCTTGCCTTGTAAACTTAATTTATTTCAACTCGTCTAATTTTATCATTTTGTCTTAATAATTTATTCCTCTGCTCGTGCTATTACACGTATTTCAAGTTAAAATCGAGAAATATAATTATTTTCACACTATTTGAGCTGATACCCCCCAATACACATATATATGTTTGCATGTGTGAGTGTATATTTTCCCGCTCCGTGTCGACTAACGTGAATGCCTCTATCTTGTACTCCTGTACTTATATATCGCCCCATCACGAAAGTTATTTGACTCTGGTATTAATCTAAGGTGATCTCAATTTTCCACTCGGTCCCGCTTTAAATTTTGATCTCAGTCCTGCTTCTTATTCTGATTTCGGTCACGCTCTTGATTTTAATTTTGAAGCCACACTCTATTTTGACCTTGGTCTCCTTCTCGATTTCGATTCCGGTTTCGTCTCTCAATTTTATTTTACTCCCTGTGGTAGTTTCGATTCGGCTACTAGTCACGACAGATTTCTGCGGATTTTTTGGTTTCAGGTTTTTTCTCGTAAAGAAACCATGAGATGGATCTTTTTTAATTAACATTTAGTGCTCTTATTTTGTTTAGAAAGCGAACAGAAAAGAAACACGTCTGAAATCTGTCTATCATCATTTACAACATGTACTGTTGAAAGACTCTTGGTTGCAGAACCACTAAAATATATTTGACTCAAAATCGCTTCCCATATATTGGATATTCAACGTTCGTCCAATGTATCGCTTCGCTTATATTTGAAAACTCTTCCATAAACGTCTCTATATAATAAATCTCATCGCTAGTGATATCAGATAGTGATTTTCCGAAATCATTGAACGATATTAGCGGGCGACATTCGTGATCATCAGAATTATTGTTGTATTATACTTAAATTTTGTATTAAAGTCAGAATTATAGTTAAACCTTAGCGTTTTTTAGTTATTTTGTACATTAATGTTGTAATCAAAAAACGGTTCACGGTTTATAGATTATGGCAATTCATAAGTAAACAAATCGGCAGTTGTCAGCGGCATGCAATCGTCAAAACTGTCACACACTCTTAGCTTAGCAAATTTTCACTTCGATAATTTATTGATAAAGATCAATCACCTGTATTGATTTAAATCATGAATTTGACATTCAAAATCGTAAATGTGATAAGCCTTATGTTGCCTTTTACTATTGGACTCTGTTCGTAAATTTCGTTTTTGCTTTCATTTAACTCTTTGACGTTTATGTGATACTGCTCACTGAAAAGTACTCTATTTATCATCCTAGAATTTAATTTCGAAATACTGAATCGTGTCGTCGTCAGATGGCCACACCGTATAAATAGATCGCTCGTCGTAATGGACTCGTATAATTTTAGATCACCATTTCAATGCTGTCGTGCATTTCACTAAATAAAATAGATTGTGGAAGGACATATAGGCTTCGGTAATGAGGCCATTCAAACCCTGACACCGCAGTGTAAATGTATAGGACAGATTTTGTCATACGTCACCTCTCATTTTATGCGTCGATCTCGTGTGGACAGTACAAAAATCATGAAAACGCTTAAGCCAAAAGTGAGTACCGCCGGTGTAGCATTAACTTAGACCAGCGCATTTCCACTAACGAGTGAGCTCGGCCGGGAGTCGTTTTCTGTTATTGGGTGAATTATTCTTCTACCTTTCCTATTTCAAATTGCATTTCTCGTTAATTACTGTCTGCTTCGAGCTCACTAATTGCTTAAGTTCTGGGATCTTGCCTCTTTAGTTAAGTGGTCGACTACTTAAGTAAAAAATTCGTAAGATTGTTTTGAACTTTTCCCGGATCATAAATTTTTTGAAAGAGAGGGTGCAGCGAGCGCTTTGTACGGGTAATATTTTAAAGATAGTAATTAATGACGTTATTAAGCTTTTAATGACCGAAGACAATTAATAATGAAGAACTAACTGCGAAGAATTGTAAATATATATTTTTTATGTTATGTTATACATAAAATATCATATCTTTAAGTATCTCATTGGTAAAAAAATATAAATCAAAATTATTCGATATGGTTTTTCATTATACATGTAAAGAGAACAGGTATCAATAATAATGGAAAGAATTTGTAACTTTCGGGTAATCTAAATGATTTGATTTGACGTCACTAACAAACTTAATAAGGCACGGAAATTCTAAATTTTGAGAAATATTCAAAAAATTGAGAATTACAATTAAATTCTGTTATCTGAATATTTGGTACCGGAAAGAGAGTAATGGCGTCATAATATCATTTGTTTCGCTTTGATGCGTTTAAGATTTCTCTGTTATTTCAGGATAACATTCTCGGCCACGAATGAGACACATTAAAAATCTTGACTTTCAATTTTCGAGGGCGATGGAGAATAAAACTGTAATTTATGAATAATCTGTAATAAGATTATCCGAAAACTATTTTTTTTAAGTATAATTTGCACTAAATAAGGCAGTCGACCCTCTCACCGATAATAATATAATTCTTACGACAATTTCGAGTTAAAAATTTGAATATGTAATACAATACGGAGTTTCGGGCCGCCGAGCGCCACCGAGCGGCCGGACAAACAAATCTGAAAGCGGTCTAGAAAAGATGCAAATGCAGATTGAAAAGGGAACAGCGCGCGAATGAATAGGAGATGTGGCGGAGTCGCGAGTCGTCCGCTTAACATTTTACGGAGGCGGGCGGGCGGGCTACCTTACTCCGCTGGCCCGGCGCGAGGGGCGCGGGCGCAGTAAAACGTTTTCATAAAAATGCAAATCGCCCGACAACGTATTGCCCCGCGCCGGCCGGAGGACGGCGCATGTTTAAGGGATTTTAGGCCTCTATCGAATTAGAACACGCACGGGAATCGTTTCTAGTAGCAGTCTAAGAGTTGCGTCCATGCGTTTTAGTGTTACATTTTAGTTGGAGGTGTGCATACGCATTTCTCCTTCGCCCAGTACGTCGGCGGCGGATTTCAAGCAGAGAGAGCTATCTTCACGCTTTCGTTTTGCCACTTCCTTTTGCGACATAGTTTTTTCGCAGACGATTCGCAGCGCCTTCCTTGACTCTGCGTTACAAACCATCTTCTCATAAGGGTCGGTAACGGAAGGTCATCCCCTACCGCGGCTGTCGGGGCCGCGTGTTGCACTGCCCGGGCAGGACGTGTCTCAGTGTGCGTTGAGCGGTGTCTGCCAGGCGTCCGCTGCAGTGGTGTCGCTTGGCCGATGGCTTGATGGTAGTGGCTGAGTGGTCAAGGGCGTCGCTTATTACACCAGAACTTACCGGGTTCCAAATGTTTTCTCGAATCTATAGAGAATTTTTGATCTAAGTTACATTAGGCCACCTTCGTGCCAGCACTTTAAGCCACCAGATTCGGACTTTGTTACTGTATCGGTGACATAGTTGTTATTAGTTAAGCTAATGTCACTAACGGTAATAGTGAAGACCTTAAAGGCCAGGATCCTTCATTTCAACAAAATTGAGAGAGGCTGTGGTTCTGGTGAGGTGATGAAACGTATCATCGCAAGAGGAAAGGTGATGTCATTTAAAAATACAAATAAAAATCTACCTATCTAAATCGTCAAATGCTATGATGATCCCAGTACATAATTAGACAATGGATCCAAAAAGAAATCACTGGAATGAGATAAAGATCCATAAAAAAATGTTTATTGTTACAAATTAACGGCACGAGTGTGGCGGTTTTACCTTATGAGTGTCTCAAGAAAATTGTTGTATTAGGACAATTAAGGAAATGTGTTTAAAATCGTAGCGGTGATTCAATAATGAGTCCATAAATACCCACATATACAATTATTGAATTTGCATAATTTTTATTGAAAATCTTATACAAGGTTAGCTATCACATTGCCAAAATAATCAGCCAATAAGAATTCTTTATACTAATTAGGATCGTCTAAAAGCCCTTTTTAATAAGTGATAATACAATAAACAAAACAGAAATTTATGAAAAATTTAATTTCTCATAAACAAATTATTTTACTTAATTTTTTTTCTATCCTAAGTATTTATTTTTAGGTAAGTCGTCGCTGTACATCGCTTTTAGTTTTCGACTTATTCTACCGAGCGCTGTGTATGTTATTAATATAACACACACAAGATCGAGTTATCCAGTTCAGTGTGCAATGTTTTTTTTTTAATACCGGTCCATTTTGAAACAAGATATACCTACGGTCGCATACATCTGCTTGCGCATACGGCACCCTCAGCGTCCGGTAGTAGGCGCCCCGAAAAGATGAATCCGTCGCCGAAGAGAAAGTTGCGTAAATTATACACGGGCCGGTTGACGCTTTCGAGAAATGTTCGAGATATTTCACGAAAGGGAAGTGAGTGATTTTACGCCGAGTTAAAAGTCTTTATAGAACGCCCCAAGTGAACCGTCACCGCGGAGAATTACCTATTAGTGTTAGTAAAAACATATTTTGTTAAGTTGAATTATAAAAAAAAAATGTAGTTAAAGTTATTGTTGTATGTGGTTAAATTTAAAAAAAATCGTACACAACTCCTTATATATTTTTGTCATATGAAATATGAATAGCTATGATAGAAAAATAAATTTTGATCTTGAATCTATTTTTACAATATTTTTCTGTTTGTCATCTCAGAAAGGCTTTACTTTTTTAAAATACACTTAACGCGGTGATGTATATATATTGACATACAGCTAAAATTCATCAGATTATTTTTATTTTATACATTGGCAGTTTATACTAATGTATATATGGTATAAACTTCGCTAGTACAAAAGCACATTTCATTGAATAATTTCATTATATAGGAAGAGAAATATATACTGTCTATGTGGCAGTAATTGTTTTCATTATGATGACCAAAAAAAGAGAAAACCCGACAAAGAAGGAAGAACAGAAAAATGAAAAACGGTATTTGTTTTTCATTTTTCTATTCTATTTCTATTCTATTATGATACTTTTAATACTTTTAATGCATATTAATCAACAATATATTTTACTTACTCAAAAACAGTTATATCTTTATTTCGTGATCAGTAGAGTGGAAGCTTTTTCAAGATTGTATTCTCTACCATCGCAGGGTCATTACGCCCCCGAAGTCTTTAAGCACCTCGTGTCGTTTCAAGTAGATCAGGAACTCTGGACTACACACAGACTACTTGACGTATCCTCCGATACACGAATTGAATGGTTGATCTTGACGGATGGAATACGTTGTCTTTTGATTCGTAAACAAAGCGCCGGCCTCTCGGCCACCGCGCTTTTGTTATCTAGTATTTACTGCCTTTAAATGCATGTTATGTTAGTCAAATGATACGAATTTAAACATAAACAGTATTCTTTGCAGTCTAAGGTTTACGGTCTACGGTATCGTGTAGTTACAAAAAATTAAGTTTCAAAGTCAACGTAATCAAAAATCAAAGGGAACCTGTAGAGTACTTTCCATTGAACTAAAATCATGAAACTGGATAAAAATCAAGTCTCATAGTGCAATTAAAGGAAAATATATGATGAATCGTTAGTTTTTGTATCACACAAGAATATTTCTTGCCATCAGAAACTGACATTTGAAGTTGCTGTATATACCGTGTTGTAAATCGAGATGTTTTTGAACTTCCTGCTATGAAAAAATTTAATTTTCGAAAATACGGACCTTTACAATTTTTATTCAAAAACTAAAAAGAAGTATCGAAAACAGGCGAAAAAAGTTGAGGCTATTGGTGAATGAAATATCTACACACATAATTAAGTTTATACAGAACCCTCAGGGTGTGAGTTCTATTCCAACTTAACAATTATTTTTTTACGTAATGCCAACATCACATCGTAGGGGCCATGACCTTATAAATATATGTAAAATATATATTTCTAAACTGTTGTCGTTCACGTCTACATAAACTTATTAACACCCCATTGGACAGAAGTGTATTTCCAGAATAGGGTATTGAAACATAATCTTGATTTTCTTCGACTGGTATGTTACATCACAACCTTTTCCTTTTGCACCAATCCTGGAATTTTTGTTTATACCTATTCAATTTGAAAGTCGTATTACATTCAATACGGTATTATGACCACGCGGTCACCATCCTAGACTTGCTAATCCTATTTTTTTTGTAGTATGTGTGTGGTGATGTATGACACATCAGAATAAATTTATTAATTCCAGAATCATCAAATCAGACGATCTAAAACAGTCTGATTTGATGATTGATCTTGATGAAGTATGAAGGATCTATAATGCTGCAAAGGAACTAATTTGTAGTTACGCATACATTTTACGCATATTTGCGAATATAATTCTAAAGATTATTAAAAAAAGTAAGTAAAGTCGGGATGAAAATAACAGTCAATTTGTACTTATGCGTGATGGAACACTAAATGATATTACTTTCTATATTAAGAATTTTGAAGATCTTAATCTCGTCAAATATTAACACTACAATTAATTTAGTTTCAGTAGAATTTAGAGAATTATTTAGCAATTCAAGTCTTAATCGTTTCGAGTTTAACTCCTATTCAAAGTTTTACAGAATCATATAGAACCATTAAAATGTTATCATTTTAAAATATAAAATAACGTATTTATAATTCAAAATAAGTGAATAATGTTTGAATATGAGCACATACTAAATGTGTTGTACGGCTTAAAGAATGTAATGATAATAAGGAATGTGGATTTAAAAAAATTAAAAAACTTGCTTGTTTTCGTACGTTTTGCGCTAATGAGCATAAAATAAATATAGTATTTTTATTAAATACGTTATATTTAATTAGTGAGCTCGTCGGGTCGGTGTGGGCCGCTGGTTTGGAATCAAGGCATTGTGGTTTCACTTCAAAGGAGCGCAACCAGAAAACTGGTTAAGTTTTTATATTTATTACGTAGAGGTAAGTAACAAGCTTATCAATAAAGAACAAAAAAATTCTTATATATCTGTGTATTAAACAGAAATAAACATATTATTTTTGTATATAAAAATGCTTTTTTTATTTGTGTCGCTGTTCCTAGTTGTTTAGGTCAGAATATTTCTTTTCTATTCATTTTGATTTAGCATGTAACAGAGAATCTTCGTCACCGTGTTAATTAATACGACTCATGTAAATAGATCAAATGTGCACGATCTCGACTCATTTACTTAAAACCATAGCTGACTAACTTTCTATTTCCACCATCAGACCGTCGTCATAGTATGTTGTGAAAAGAATCCATTCAAACAAATTAAATGAGCTCACATCCGATGTATTTCCGATAAAACTTAGTCATCGTGTTTATTCAATAGATGTACATGAACACCAATCAACAATGAGTTTACTATTTGCTATAGAAGGATTAAATTGTCCACGTTCAAAATGATGGATTTGAAAAACAGTACTTTATTGCTAGTATTCTGATATCAGTATAACATATCGCAACATTTTCAGTAGGTACGGCAATCATACGTGTGTGAAGTTTTCTTTGAAAAACTGTGTAGTTGTTTTTGGAATACTAATTCGTTTAGTTGCGAATTTTGAATTTGTATTTAAGAAAGTACAACGGTTCCCAAATAGCTCACCTCATCTACTAAAATATCGCGCAATAAACCACCCACTCCGTTACACTATTGAAACATCTATTCATTCTATGATGACCCGAGTGATTTTAATCATTTACTCACGCCTGTGAGTTCCGCTAAAAAAATGTACCGATAGTAAATGGCAAACTAGTTCTGCATCTGTTGAATCACATATAAATCCTTTTTTTTAAAAATAACGCGAAATAACATTAGAATATTGTCCTTTTGCTTACAGTCTGTGGTCGTACGTGTCTTTATTTTTCGTCAGCATTTGTCTATTGTGTTTATCAATTACACATTTCTTTTTATGCAATAAGCGTATAATGTACATATACATCAACGTCTAAATGTGGTGGAATCTCACGGTTATCTGTAAACATCGGCCCATCTCGTGTGTGGCCCTTTAATTTGAGCCCTTGTTCGTTTGTCGTTAATTAAGTTTACGACGCAGTACCATGAATTGGGGCAGTAAAACGTCTGAACTCGGTGAGCCGCGCCCATAGGGCTCACCTCGTAGTCGTTACTTCAGTTATGATGGACCAAATTGCCTAAGGTATAAAATAAAGATTCCGGCAACGTTCGGGAAACGGCTGAAACTTTTCCATTGCTTTCGGAATTACAAACAGATAAGCAACACTCGGTGCGATTGTTGTATTTTAATGTTTTCGTTTTCTCATTTTATATTTGTAGTAATGTTTCTCCTGTGATATCGTATTTTCGAAATAGATGATATAACACGGTTATTCCTTTAATTACGTTTACAAAATTTATATTATACTTGAATTTATTTGTAAAAGAATTTACTAGCTGGTCCGGCATACGTTCTACACTTTTTTACTTGCTTTCCCATATAATTGTTGGCTGCAGCTCCGCCAACATGAATGTAGTTTACTTTTTTTCTTTTTTTGTACCGGCTGATGTCAGTTTCAATCCCGGTCTGGTTTTCGATTCCAATTCCTGTCATACTTTTGATTCTGGTCACCCCCATTCGATTCAGACCCTAGTCCCGTTCTCAATTACAGCCGGGTCTGGGTGTGGTTGAACTCGGGGACAAACCCTAGTAGGAACGATACACGAAACATGAAATATCACCATCACACTTTTGATTTTGATCCCGTCTCTACATTCCTTTTCGACCCCAGTCCCACCCGTAATTTCGGTTCCAGTTCCACTTTCAATTCTGATCCTTGTCCCCTCCTCGATTATGCTTCCCATTCAACTCTTCATTCCAATTCCGTTACCAGTATTAGTTCCAATTTGAATGAAGTCAGAGGCAAATGCTAATATCAAAATAAAATAAAACACATATTACTCGGGGGAGTAACTTTTTTTGAGTTAAAGAATTATTAAAATCGCCTTAGGAATATAAATTCATGAATAAAGCCGGGGGCAAATTCTAATTTACTAAAGAATAGGGCAAATATCTATTAGTGAAAGAATTTTTAGAATCTGTTCTTCGATTCGGTTTAGTATCGAAGTACTAAAGTAGTACAGATCAGTAGTACAGATCAGTAGTACAGATACGCGGATGAAACCGGGGACAAAAGCTAGTTCTTTTTTACAAACCTTCCCGGGCGTGCGTACAATATATCATCAAAGTTTACCGAAATCGGATCAGTTGATTAGGCACATATCACGTATAGAAGACAAACTTAATTACTGATTTATATTTATAATATATAGATTTTATTTACATCTAAATTTGTTCTTTCTCCTTTCATTTCTGTCAGGTATGGGCAACCTTTAACATGTTGTGGGCCCAACTTACTTACAACAAACCAAACGTATTTACACACTAAATGTATTCAACGTTTTTTAAAATTGGTGAATTTTAAAGTAGTGTTCATAATTTTTAGCGATAGGTATCATACATGAAATTTTTCAAAATATCTTCGGGCCGGCTGTTGCCCACATATGGTTTATATTGTTGTATTTTATTTAACAATATTTTATCCTAATTTTTGAAAATAAAGAAACCAAATTATTACAAAATAAATAACGAAGTGGTTTTAAATTATAATGGAGTCTGATTTATAATTGTATTGAAATTGCTTCATTTACTATAATTTTATATGTAATTTAGAAGTTGGCTTTATGTATTATTAATGTTTATGTTGATGCGTCTGTTAGTGGTAGTATAATTTATGAAAGACTTGACCAATTGATAACATGTTCGTTTAATTTTTTTTTTGCGTCGACGGTTCATACCCATACTGAGATCCAAATGGCACTGATGTGAAGTTATTAAAAAAAATCCATATTTACGAATCAAAGTGCCTCCACATATTCACAATACTGGATATTAAACCAGGTATTGTTAATATGAAGAAAACATGTTCAATAAAAAAACACACTAAGTAAATAATTGAGGCTATTGGTCAACAATTAGCACTGCAGTCGAGTTATTAAATGTATAACAATCCGAGTGGACCGGGATCGAAATTGAGAACGAGACAGAAGTAGAATGTAAAAGCTAAATAGAGAACGGAATCAGAAGCAGGTCTGGTTTTGGTAGTGAGAACGAGACCGGAATCGTCACAGATAGAGGAAACAGAATTGAAATCGAGAACGGCACCGGGATCAGGTTCCTGACTGAACGGGAGATCTCTGGGTACAAAATATTAAGGAATTCGTTCTATACGATTCGTTCGTTCGTTTGCTTCCTTCACGCGGGCGACGTTGCGGATGTATCTAGTAAAATAATACAACACTAACTTCATGCTGTGAGTCAAAATACAATCTCGATATACCCATATCTCTTAATACATTTAAATATTTATCTCTCTTGCTTTACACCTATTAATTTGGTATGAAATGGTTTTTTTTCCATCCTCATCTATCTTTACCTTTTTTGTCTTAATGATTCATGTTATATTTCTTAAGTACTGGTTAATGTACATATAGTATTAATAGTCCTTCACTTACCAGATGTCGCTAATAGGGATTGGTGTGAAGTCATATGTTTTAATGTTGTTTAATATTTTTTCTGTTTTTCATCATTCGAAATTAAATAAACATACAATTGACTTACCTCTGTTTCTTTCTAGTTATTCTACTTTTAGCAATCCACAATTATGTTTTACCAGTTTTTATATACACAAAAAGAAAGAATAGATAATATATCCGTGTGGTAATTCAATTTTCTAAACTATCAACTTTTTTCAAATTATCTATAGTGTTACAGTTTTGATAACAGGTAAAATTGTAGTAGCTTCCATATTAATTCTTACTATTTATGATATGTTTTAAATTGCTAATATTTTATTTACCTCTATAAAGCCCAAAATTATGGAAACTTTGTATTTATTTTATATCTGACGTTTAACTACGCGCTTAACCTCGCTGTCAAGAAGGTTCCTTCATTAAATTAACTCTTATTCCGTCAGATCCCGTTATCAGACAGTACTTTGATATATATCTCGGAACAAATTCAAGTTTGTATCGCCCCTTTGAACCGGTCCTTGTTTCATTGTAGCCACCTTAAAATCTTTAATTAAATCGATTAACGTCTTAGTAAAATTCGAGTTAACTCGACGTTGTGAAGTCGTGACGCGATTCACGATCGAATCGTTAATTCCCCGTTAAGCCCGACAACACCGGGCGCCTGTGTCCAAGTGTTAATTACTCACATAAAATGTTGCATTTCGTTCGACTTACGCTGTTGTTCGAACCGGGACAATAAGTACAGTTTTATTTTTACGTTGGGAATTCCAACGAAGTTATGTTTATGTTGAGTATATTTTTTTTAATATTGTACAAATACAAACATTTACTTCGATATATTCAATAATTATCAATCGTTTTTAGAGGCATAAGTCAAAGAATACTAATATAATTGCGTAAAGAAGTGAGAATCGTTGCCTTCAGCATTTTCTCGCCGTCGAAGGATAAGCGCTGTGATGAATCCTCAGTCGAAGTCAGTTTAATGCATGTATTTTATGCATGGCTGTCCAGCATTACAATATTTATCATATACTATTCATGACATACTTTCTTTATCTTTAGCTCCGACTGTCTATTTTTGGATCTATTGCTAAAAATATGTCATTTACATATATATTACAAAATTTTCAAATACTTTTATGTGTTACATCTTTTACAAGTGAATTTTCTTTAAAGTTCTGCTAAAAATTCTCAACGTTGTATGGTGTCGTCTATAGTATGAAAACAATATAAGAATTCGTATTGTATTATAACACAAAAGCTTAAAACTTTACCAAGACTTTTTTAATATATCATGGAATTTTAAATTACATTTTCCAAATTTATTTTTCAATGGTGAAAATTTAGGTTATGTTTCGTAACAACAAACCGCCGCCGTGACTTGAAACCGCCCTATACTATAACAAAAATAGACAATAAATGACTGCAAATAAACGAAGACATCTTTAAAATATGAAGCTCGTAACATTTTAATATACGGCGTCGAAACACCGGCGAAGGTCGCGGCGAGGTTTATATAAGTGATACGTTATTATACATTAGGGCTATTGTGGTGGGCGGGAGCGTTAGCAATTTTACATCCATTTTTTATTCCCTTCAAGCGTTAGAATCCCAGATGAAATACGGCGGCGGGGCGGGGGCGGGGGCGGGGGCCGCGACGCGCCGCCTCGGCGTGCTGTAATACACGACACCTGCCTTATTTATGTGCTCAATATTTTACAAACCATAAAACTTCCACTCGCCAGCGAATAAAGCACCTTTTATCTTAATAGATTCTTCTGGGAAGCTCGACGGTCGCGCGCCGGCCCTGGAAACGTGAGGATTCGGGAAAAATGAGTCGTTAATTGAGTCGAAGGGACGGATTTCCGGTCGAGTAATATATTCCCTATCCGACTGCCAATAAAATTACAATGAAATAAGAGAACTTGAAAAATAGAACATTTCCGACTAGGGTTTGAGTTTTATGACTGTATTATAACATAGTCATACATAAAACTTCACAAAGCCTACAAGAGTATCAATGAAGATGTACATAAATTTTAAGAATGCAGAACGCATTCTAAAAATTTAAGCTAATTATTCTTTGAAATATTTTCTCAGTTATATAGTAACATGAGAACCTTTAAAATGCGTATGGGTAGAATCTTTATTTTGGGATTTATACGAAAGATGTGGGATCTTCCATTCCCAGTAAAAAATTTTCTGCATTGTCGAAGGGTTACTGATTAAGAAAGATCTAACCTAAAGTTTTACTATTAAATCTACGGACAAGACGGTAGACAGGGATTGTGGAGGTCCGAAATATGCTTCTTATAAAAAAAGTATTTACGTATCGTTTCTGGTCCCGAGCTCGACTCCTTCCAGCCCGGAAGTGAATCCCTGGATACAGCACTGTCTACAGACACACCTACGCATGAAAACGTAATAATAAGTGGTCAGTTTTTCCAGCTTGTTGTTGTCACTATTAGACCCTAAGGTTGCTGGATATAAGAACTGCCTAATGCAATTGGGCATTAGAGCTTAAATTGAATTGAATTGAAAAATGAGTGGATACATCTAGAAAATATTAAATTATAACTAAAAACTTTTGAAGAGCTATTACCAAATTTATAGCAAATAATAATTTCATTTTCACATTAATTTATAATATTTAACTTTTAAATGTTTTTTATTACATTGTTAGGGGAATGCTAACAGACTCTAAAAACCGGTAGAAAAAAAGGGAATGTATTTTTATGTTATTAAATTATAACAAGATCCACATAGCATTGAAATGTTTCTTTGAGATAGTTAAATAACTTCACCAGTGGCTTTCATAAAATCGCATAAGTACTATCTGTTTAAATATACATAATATTCACTATAACTCATTTTCAGTCACACAAAGTAAAAATACAGCCATTTTCAAAGAACTACAAAAGAGAGTTTACTGTTATATATTTCTATAACGCACAAATGAATATCACGTATAGTCACTAAAATGCCGAAGCTAGAGAAAAGTCCTTAGTAATTTTTCCAAGGTAGATAATTTAGTTTATGCCCAAGTCGTGACGCTGCGGAAGTACCAGGCGAGGTACGGAACTTTTTAAATTCCACCAAATTGCTCGACTTTCATGACAAACTGTGTCTTTTTCTCGACAGTGTTTTCTTTCGGCTATTACATATTTCATGGTATAAGTACTTAACGGGAAAAAGCATAAAAAGTTTATCAAATACACGCGTAATTTATAAAGACCAAACATTATTTTCAATTTAACCCTTTATTTATATAATAAATTCGATGAAAGGGGTGAGAATTATAAAACGCAGCAATCCCATTAAGTTCCTCGTACACATTATCCTGAAAATATAATGCGTATATAATACAGACCTTCCTTTCAATAAGGGTCGTGCCTTTTTTTGTAAGCGTCTGCTCGGAAAATAGATATCTAACCTTTAGCCTGATTAAATTGCAGCCCATATTTTTAGGAACGGATTGGTAGTGTTTTGTTGTGCAAAATTATGTATATTATACACGATGAGGGAATTTTTGTAAACTGCAGATCTTTGTGATCCGTCAAATTAGTACGGATTATTGGGACGGAAGAATTTTGTATTTAACATGCATATAAAAAGTAGCCGTTACCTGTCCACTTTTTTGCGCATAGGTACTTTCATATTTTTTGTATTATAAATAGCCTATAGACTATTTATAAGATGATAATAACTGTCTGCAGACGATTCCGGGTTGATTGGTCATGATCCCTTACCAATATCTTCAGTACTTTTCGAGGTCTTGAAACTCAATGAATTAAATGTTTTCATCACATATGTAATGAAATCTATTTTATATATTTATATATATATATATATATATATATATATATATATATATATATATATATATCTATATATATGTATATATCTATATATATATATATAATCTATAATCAGTGTAATGAAATCAGTAAACAATAATAAGTAGATTTCTATTATGTTTTCGTTTTTAATACGAGTAATTTCGTTGACAGGAACTTATGCACTAACATCTTCTGTTGATATATAAGTGAACGAAGTCAGGCATAAGCGAACGAAACTACTGGCTTCGTGCAGTTATGTGTCAACAACTTTGCTTACATCTATTTTTTTTTTATCTGTGAATATTCAATTTTGTATGATATTTTTGAAGTTACTATTTTTTTTCCATAAGTTGTTTGGATTACAATTATACAAGTCAATTTACTACTTCCATGTCTGTAAACCAAATTCGATAATATACTTTTATATAGTATACGTATGGTGTAGGTTTCCGATAGAAAATAAAAAGAGAAATATTGTTATTTCGTTAATTTTGTATTTAGTTTAATATTTACGTTGTATTAAGCGACAAGCTTGGGCGCTTTGTTTATACACCAGAAATTCAATTAAAATCTAGGCATTTTTGAGGATTCACAACGGCTATTTTAAATAAAAATCAGTACAGATACGAATGTCGATAAAATGAATTATTAATCGTAGGTATCTATGACGGTTGTGTTTCTCGAAAACGTTCGGAATATGCCCTATTTCTACAAACACTAACGCTCTAACGCCTTGAGCGCAAGTAGCTCAGTAGTTGCACCGTCAACTTTGGACAAGAAAGTTCCGGACTCGACTCCGACCGCAGTCGTAATCCTGACCGCGTGATTTAAATGTTAGCCTATTTCGCTATATTTCATGCTTTTCTTATCATAGATTTGTGCTTAAAAAACTCAGTTTGAAACAAACAATGATTTTTCAATATAAATTCGTATTGTTCCTCCGATTTGTCCCATATCGTGTTCCATATGGACGCATCCACGTAAAACTTACGGTTGTATCAAGGACACCCAACCAGAAATTTGGTTTTTTCTTTATTTAGAACTAACTGCGCCCCGCGGTTTCACCCGCGTGGTGATGGAAAATTGTGATAATGATGATAGAAAGCGTTTTATTTTTTTGTTAATTTTTCAATGTTTTTCTGTTATTTTGGTATTCGGGACGGAGACAAATCCAACAAATTAAAAATGAAAATCGGTCCAGCCGTTCTCCCGTTATAAGTATTGGAACAATTATATTGTGTAATGTATGTAAATTGGAATAAAGTATTTTTTATAATATTCTCACTAATATGTATTATATGTATTATAAACGTTATAGTTTGTAAGGATAGATAGGTACAGAAGTATATGATGATTGATGATAATGCAAAAGTTATAGGTGGCTACTGCAATATACTCCTATAAACTATTTTAAACAATTTATTTTGGTCTATATAAACATGCAGATTTTGCGATTTAGAAACGCGTGAGCAAGCCACATGGAGCTGGCTGGGAAAAACATTGCGTGCTCAAATGTATGCCTGCTACCTTTATGGTCTGACCCTGCCGCCGGACTGCACCGCAATATCGCGCACTCGCTTGTCATTCGTCGTAACTATTCAAATATTTGTCCAAATGGTGTAGTGTAAAAGACAAAGTTTATCTACTTTTAACACTAGATGCGATAAAAGTATTTATTTTGATATAAGGATCAATTTGCTACTACCAAATGTGCGTTAGAAATAAATTATCAATTGTTATTGTATTTATGGTCCACTATTTTTGCGATAATGGCTTACACATAAAAGATAGATATATGCTGTCGCGGGCTTTTTTGTAGGACTATTTAAGATAAACATTTCCATTGTACATTATATTCGTGTAATTCCAATGGTTTTTGCGGCGCACGTCAGAATAGCTCGCAGATGACAGATTTTTTTCCTACGTACTTGACACCTATCGTTATATTTTGGACAATTGACACTATATCTTTGTAAATTATAGCCTATGTGTTATTCTGATGTGTAAGCTACATATTATTGTACAGTGTCATCGAAATCCATTCAGTAGTTTTTGCGTGAAAGAGCAACAGATATCCATTCATACTTACAAACTTTCGCGTTTATAATATTAGTGTAGATGTAGGTTCATAAGATAGCATCTATGTGACACTTTTCTTAAACGAAAAAATTGAAGATCGTTAAACTACAGTAATAAACAGTGGATGGCATGTCAATAAGGGCAAATGTTCCATACGTGAATTAAAAAAAATATTCTATGTTCATTGTAGTATCAAGACATGCGGTTAATTATATATTTGTGGTGCGAAATAAAGGTTAAACACTTGCATGTCCATTTTTAGTAGACCAAGTAAACAGTAAATCCGGAAATCTTTTCAGATTTTTAGAAACCTTTTCCCGGTTTTTTATATTTAAAAGCCAATTTGCTATTTTTATTTGCAACAATTTCTATAAAGTTATGCTATGAGTTTGAAATTAAAGAAGTAACTTGTTAATTTTTTCACTATTAGCATTATACCAGTTCAAATCGCACACTGCTATATACTGCTTAAAACAGTACTAGCAATAGAAAGTTATTATTTATGTACCTAACAAATATATTTAAATTCCTGACAGAAATTATTTAGGAATTTTGTAATAGTTTTATTTACTGCATTGATATGTATAACATGTCATTATCTATAAACAGGTTGTGGATGTTTTATTAAGTAGTCTGTACCATAAATGAAGAGTTGTGGTAATAGACCACTCTATTTCTCTTCGTATTCGCGTCAAAGGTGACCAGGGCAGTATCAAGAAGTCTTCCCTGTCATCGGTCACTGACGAAATAACCTTTACATGAACATATATCAAAAAAAAAAAATCAATCATCGAAGAGGACTAAGCGTCGTAGGTGCCGACATCCGGTACTTTTATTCGCAAGCTGATTACCAAAAGAGACGCACAAAGAACGTCCTCCGCCCTTCTAGAGAACTATATAAAAAATTGGACTATCAGCTTTGATAAAAATGACGTAAATATAATATACTTTCTAGTCTATCTAAACTTTAGATATTTAGAAATCGTTTACCATCAAATCTGCCATTCCACTGTGACATAGAATGTTAACATTACAATAACAGCGGCGACTGGAGTGGGACGAGAAATGCGACGCACCCGAGAAAGGAATCTCGCCAAGCGGGCAAAAGGAAAGTAACAATAGCGCAGAAGGCCGATTAGATAAGCCAGAAAGACTCCCGTCGCCTTCATTTCCTATCCTGGAGCGGCTTCGAGTGCGTTCGTGGAATGGCCGACTGAGCTCTACAATCGCCCTATTTTATTTTCAATTCTCGTTCTACTCTCTTATCCGTCTATGTTCGCTTAAAAGTTTTTAGTCAGATAATGCGATTCCTATTTACTTTTTTCTATTGAAACTGTTTTTTGTATCTTCACGTTTACGATATTTTTCTTCAGGAAAATTATTAAGCTCGAGCAAAAGCTAGAGGTTAATAATTTTCATATTGTTAATTGTGTATACGTATATTAACAATAAAATGAAAACAAAATATATAATTAAATGAGAACAAAAGTTATCATTTAGAGTTTATTATAGACCGAATACATATAAGTTCAATGAAATGTCGGCGAAAATAAAATAATCGCATAATGTGCAATCGTGAGTCAAAACATACACTTGTTATAGAATTTTAATCTGTACCTAAATAATAAAATGTTAACATAAAAAAACATACAACAGTATACTATTCCTTTTGTACCGAATTTTTAATAGGACAATTAATTGTATTTAAAGTTTTTTGGTACCAAAGTATAAATATATGTTACTTTTTGAATTTAAGGTATGAAGAAAAAAAAATTGGTTGCCTGTAAAGTCGGTATACGGGCGAAAGTTTTACGTGACAACGACTTTGAATGGTAAAATCATTTTAATGTGAATATTCATTCGTATAGTAGGAAGAAGGATGAAATAATAGTAACAATTTAAAACATTTATTTATACAAAGAATTATATTTAAAACATTAATTTATACAAAGAATCTCGCACTGAATTTCATATTAACAAAATTTTATTTTTACCTTTACACATACATACGTATTTATATACAAATATACATACAATAACTTGCAATACATTTGCAAGCTATGCACTAATTCTCTAGTGCTGCGCGCGCGGCAGACCGATCATAGTTGAGTGGGAGAGAGACGCAAGGCATTCGGCGGGCCTCTCTCTCGTTCGGTGACTCATCGTAACGTTACCGAGCGTTACACTTTTTCATAAGTGACTCCCAGCCGCAACCTAATTTAAGACGTTGTCACGTCAAAATCATGGAATATCATTGTTAATGTTTCACCAACGTTTCAACTTTGTAGACAGTGTGAGTTCTGCTCTCAATTCCAGCAATTCAATTCAAAGCTAGCACAAGTTTGTGACTCGAGAAGCATTACTTGAGCAACATTGCTGTCACACAAGAACATAAAATTCTAGTATGTTTAACACCTTATCCCGGCTGCATCATCAGACCCTGAAATCGTTCATGGTCAAAGAACATCTCAAGACTATTTCTACAAGACCAAACACGGCTTGAATACGTTGTTTCATTATGGAGTTTCTGGCTTCACCTTCTGGCTCCATCGTGAGACCCTGAAAGCCAATTATGACCAAAGTGCAAAAAAAATCTATTAAGCCCAAATTAGACCAGGCTACGTTGTTCTATTACGTTCTATTATTCCGTCTCCATCATCAGACCCTGAAAATCACTCATAGTGAGAGTACATCTCGGACTACTCTGATAAGATCAAGTACGACTAGGATATGTTATTCCATTATAGAGTTCTTGTGCCTACCTTCTGGTTCCATCATCAGATCAATTCAATTATACCATATTATTGTACAGTTATCGGTCCTCGATAAGTGTGCAAAGTTTTAATTTAATTTAACGCTTTAAAGCCAATCAAAATTGCGTATAAGAGTAACATTTTTTTATACCCAACAATTTTGATTCTCAAATCGATTCCGGAATTGCAATCGATTTCTACTTTTACGTAATAAGGCCTCGGGTGTGCTTCATGTTCTTTACACGTTAAAAAAATTGTTTAACTAACTCAATATGAACATTAAGGAATGAATAATTTACGTATCATTGAGAAATATATAAAAGAATAATAATTTGACGGAAAAAACCTGAGGTTTTGGAAAAACCTTTCATTCCTTAATATTCATATTTAGTTAGTTGTACAATTTTTTTTGTTAACGTGCAAAGCACGTGAAATGCACGCGGCTGCTGCGCCACCCGTTTCTTGCTTTATTTTCACAAGTTAGATAATGCTAACAAGCCTGAACGAATTGCGGTGCAACTGATGGATCAAATAACAATCTACACAAAAAGAGGTACAACTCTGTCCAAACTCTATAAAAAAGCAATAAGCTTATTTAAGTCCGAGCACATTGGCAGAAACTGATTTCGCTATCCTTCGGGATCTAACGCATTTTGGTTTATTGTGAAACCTGTCCAAGGTATTTTTTATTAATTGTTGTTTCCACGTTTAGTGGAAGGAAGTATGGATTGTAGGCTCACGCTGAAAAAGAGAAAGCCGATCTGTTAGGTAGTTTTTTAGTCTAACTTGACTCTGGATGATGAAGGCACAGAATTATAGCCCATTTTCCGTTACAAGAACTATGGTCGATGTTCACTTTACAAGGATATTCATATTATAGCACTTTTTTTTCTCGACATCCACAAGTCGAGTGGTTCTGATTGAGTACCTTCCCTTGAGCTTCAAATATGCGTTCTTGAATCGACGCTGGTTTTAAAGCGTCTGTTTTGATTCCTGCACTCTTTCGGTACAGTCTCGAATTTCTGGAAGATCACTTTAGTATACCATATCTAAAGAAAACCGAACGCTTACATCGATCAAATTACAGACCCATCGCAATCATTTGCCTGTTTTATAAAATAATGAAATCTATTATCGATGGCCAGCTTATGAGCTACTTAGGTACCAACTGATTAATGACTCCTATAACGATTATAGAAGTGGTTTTCAAAGTAATTATTGACCCATCGTTGGGCCGAGACAATGAAAAGCAGAAAGCCTCTTCCTGCTTTTCACTGTGTATTAATTTGGACATGGTGAATGCTTTTTATATGATCTGGTATAAAGTGCTTCTATCGAAAATTCCTCTTTAGAGAGGTTATGCAGGTGGATTGACAACTTTATCACTGGACAAGCATCAAGGTCATAATTGACGATATATGCTCCAATACCAAATGAATGCCGGTATCCCTCAAAGCTTTGGACTATCCTCACTCTGTTTACGATTTACTGAAAGTCGGTAATATTCTTTGCTATGTGGATGACAGTACTGTGGACATACTATGTTCCAGCGGCACTAGTATTTGTCGGGACCTTGTTAATGTGTTTCGAAACCAACTTATGTCTAAAATAGAGACAACCTTACAGCAAGACTGGATGGGATAATTGAATTAAATCGAACTAAGTTATCGAATTTAATCTCCGAAAAATAAATCATTTATTGCTAAGAATATTACCTTTCATTTCTTCTCCTTTCTTCAGAAGTACTCCCCTTAGAGCCATATCGAGTATTGAGATCAGAAGACCTCAATATTCGATATGACTCTAAGCGTAAGCGTCGACAAGAGACCGAAACGTCGACATAGCGAGAAGCGTTCAGTTTCGCGATCATCGAGAGGGCAAAATACAAGTATCTTCTAAAAAGCTAGAGTGCTCAATAGAGCACGACAGTACCTCGAGCCGGGTCATCGCTTCTTACTCTGACCTCATGGAAAGTGCTCTTGTCACCTTTGGGATGAGGTACCCTAATATCGACTTTTGCCTCTAGATCGTATTCAACGTAGAACATCTAGAATCTTCGGCAATCCTCTAGTATCCTGCCATCTTGACCTGTCGGCTTTGCGAAATGTTCGTTCGTTTGTACACGATCTAACGCGTATACTATGGAGAGGGCTCTGAAGAGCCATTCAACGTTATTTCTGCAGCTGATTTTCGTCATTATTCCACTCGTCGGAAATACAATCAGCACCATCTCGATGGCTGACAACTTTTTTGAAAGGCTAACAATGCACTATTGATTCCTCTATGCTTGCAGATGTGCATGGGCAACGATGACCATTTGCTTTTTGATAGCCGGTATGTTTATTTTCCTCTTAAAAAATTATACTACTACTTATAACATTTATGTCAAATATTTGATACAATACTCAGATTCTTAAAAAGTATTAAACATCATTTCTATAAACTGTATCTGCATGATATATGTAAGTATTGTCAACAGGAGTTATGGAACTACAACATCTACATCATTTTTCATTTAGACAAACAATTTGAAACAATATAAGTACAGGATTGTATTGCACGCCTCACAAGCGGACCGTTGAGGTGGTGCTCTATTCTCGACATGTCAAAAAAAACCCAGTCTTTCGAAACTTAAATGACTTTTATTTACCAATATAACACTTACAGGGTAATATGAGTGCACTAATATCAAGTTAAATAATCTGTCTAGCACATGTGGTATATTTTATAAATAATTATTTTGTTTAATATAGTAAATAATAACATTAAAATCAATCATTGTGGCCGTCCGTCAGTCTGTGTTTATGGATCCATGTATGTGGCGAAGAAATTGGTCGAAAAATGTATCTCACCGGAATACTTTTTTTTTATTATATAAAGTTATACCCTGTGCTGATTCCTAGTTAATATTAGCGTTCTAAGTACTGTCATTTAATTATAATTTACAAAAAACTAAAAAAAAACGTCTGTGTATTGCACGCCTCACAAGCGGAGCGTTGAGGTGGTGTTTGTATATCTATATTTATATACAAATGTAGATTAGCCTTAAGCCATATGTGAAAAGTTGAAATCAGCGCATGCGCCATTATAAATATCTCACGAAATGGCGCGAAATTTGAATTTGATAAATCTTTTTTTGAAATTTCATTATCAAAAACTCTATTGAAATTTTTTATTTGTGATTTGCGGTGAGGCGTGCACTTTTGGATTTTCTAAATTTTACTTACTATTTCCGAGTTTACTCTGATTTTTGTGACAAATAAGACATTTACTCAATAAAATGTCATCAGGTAGGTAACTCTATAGTTTTTTTAATAAGTTCTTACGCGGCTAGTTTCTAACTAAATGCTTACAGATTCATCAAATATAACAGACCACAATTAAATGTATAATTTAATTAAGTTGCTATAACGAATTAACAATGTAGTAGCAACAACCATGAACTAATACTATTAATTTGAAAGTAGTTGTAAGAAACTTTAGGTAAGCCTATTTAAAATTTTGGTTTTGTACTAGTTTATAATGTTTTTTAAAATACTCAACATTTTAAATTTTAGGAAAAGTTACAAATTTCTTAACATTCAAAGTGGTAACAGATGTATACTTTCATTATGCGACCAAATTAAGAAGAAGTAGATTTACTTCTATTGTTTGCCCATTTTTTTGAGATATATTTGTACTTACTTTATAATAGTCTAAATATGTATTATGATCTTTTTACTCAACAGTTTTCAGAACAAGATTCAGAATTCATTTTATATCTAAACAAAGGCAGCTGCGGGTGAAAGTATTGTCTACATTCTCTACCTAACAATTTTTATTTTTTTAGAAAACAGTTGTTATGAGAGGCTTTTTAAGAACACCCTAATCTGCTTCTTGTTTCAATTCTTGAGGATCTAGAAAAATTTAAAAGTAGTATAAAAGTATTGTTATTACCGACCAGGAACCGAATGAAGATAACTGCTTTTTCTTGTAGCTCTTAAAATAACTTAGAACAAACTCATCTAGTTAAAAGCTTTTTTACATTTTTGGTTAAGAGTTTTATAAAAGTATTCTCTAGCATTCTTTGCTTTTGGACCCATATCATTTTACTAAGAGGAAGTTATAAAAGTTGACGCTTATATTAACGTCAATTCAATCGTACGAAATTTTGACAGAATCACTAAAATAACTTATTAGAACCAGTGAATATTTGATATTTTTTTGCCGATTACATTAGAATGAAAAAGTATTAACAAAAAAGAAGCAATGCCCTGAAAATATTAACTCATCCTTTTCGACATTATATATGTCGTAGCTGATCACGGTTAATACAGAAAGTTTGTAACGGGCGGAAACATTCAGCGGAATTGCCAATACTATACGAGGCCGACGTCTGGCCGCCCGATAGATACCTCTCAAAAGGATTCCCTCGAGAGAAAAATTAGATTTGTGAAACTAGAACGTGTTGGAGTACAGAGCGAGGCTGCGAATATCTCGTTACGATCGGCTCTGCGCATTAGACGCGATGCCGTTATCGCGTTATGCCTGCGCTTGATGAGAGGCCAGTTTTGTTCTATCCCCGCCGTCGCCCGCGCCGGTTGGCTGGATGGCGTGAATCCTTTTTTTTCCGTTTATTACACCGCTTGTAGTAACAACTACGTTTGTGACGTCAGTTTTCTGTTTTCGTTAATTTCGCTTCTCTATTTCGTATTTCGATTCAAATGCCACTGTCAATATTTTCTTTTCACGTTGTGGATCGAATAATGGAACTTTAGCTATAACTATGGAATGGAAATTGTTTATCAATGTGTTAAATGCGAGATTGATTTTTTAACTTTTCGCTAAGAAAATTAAAAATTTTTGAAAATCGGGAAGTTATTGGTTTACCCCATTTTTCGAAAATTAAAAAAAAAATCCGCAATTTTTTATCCGATCAATTTTAGTTTACAAATTATTTCAGGACTTGTAAAACTTCATCAATTGCTGTTAACCGCGTGAAAATTGGTTGATTTATTCAAAATTATAGCAAATTGAAAATTAAAAAAATACTGTTTCATTAATTCGTTGAAGAAACATCATTATCGAATCATTTTAAAAGCATATTTCAAATATTAAGTTAAAAATCACTCGATTATTTTTAAAGACTGAGTTTGAAAGTAGCAAAAAATTTCTGAAATGGCCCATAAGATCAACTGTTTTGTCGAATGTTTGTATTCGAAAAGCTTAAAAACAAGTTTTTGAGCTTCGAGACAACTTTTTGAATTTAAGGAATTTTGAACTTAAGGTATTTTTGAACTTAAGGAGTTCAAAAACACATTAATTAATATCATAGCGGGAAGTTTTAGTGATGGCCTGCAAGGTCAAATGATTTTTTTCCTTTCAAAATTATGTTTTGTTTTTGGGTATGAAATATTTTTTGTTTACTTTCACTACGTTATAAGCGTGCGTTGTGTTTAACTGAAAACATGTTTATGTCTTAATTTTTGCAATTAATTATTAAGACGAGGGAGTTTTAATGAGCAAGTGTTAAAACTTGAATTTTTTTTCAATTAAATTTATGATTTATTGAAAATAACTTTTACCTTGAAATTCACCTGCATTTTCATGTCAATCCCAAAATTTGTAAAACTGCATGTAGGTATAGGATCTTAAAAATGTATACTCACGGAAGGCGCTAACAAAAAATCTAATTTCGCTTTTTTATATAAAATTTTAAGTGAATTCGTTATTTAGATTCTAATAGCGACACGCCCTTCCAGTAAACACGCCGTCGCCTCGCTGACATTTTCGAGTAACAGTTTTGCATCTGAATAGAGTTCACAAAATCTGATTTTGCCATTTTCGTAAAGGAGTCGGGGTGGAAATGAAGTTAACGCGTGCTAACGTCGGCGAATGCTCCCGTAGAAAAATGTTTTCAGTGGGACGACAGCATTCAGTGGAGTTGTTAATGCAAACTAAGCCAAGAAAAGAGGATTTCGGATACCCTGATTAAAAAGGGCCTCCAAAGCGTAGTACAAATTGGATTCGCGAAGGGAGGGGAAACAAGGGTAAAATTCGAGAACCAACAAATCGTTACGAGGATCGGTCAAGGTTTTGGAAATATTTTTCCTCTTTTTCATCTGTGTATAATTTTTGTTTTAGTTATATAATTCTTTATGATTTTTTTTGTAGAACAACTATCAGAACAGTCACCTGTATACTTCTGGGCGATGAAGCATGACTGCACTGAATTAGAGTGGAGGGATAAAGTTCGCAGTTTGATCGGAAATAAAAAAAAAATTGCAGGAAGACATGTCTTTGCAGTAAAATGATACAAAAATAAAACAGCATCAATAGCAAAAACCTATACCCATGACGTACTGCATTCACATACACTATAAGAACGATTGTATATTATTAGCAGCAGTGGGTGTCATATTCTTGTATATACAAATACTGGAAGAAACACCCGACGTTGCCCGGGTGTTTCAGGATCTTTAAAAAAATCCTGAACAACGTTTCAGGCAATATTGTGTGTTTCAAGAATCAATATTGTTTGTTCTTTTGGTGAACTATTCCGCGAAGGTTCAACATACGATTGATAATGACAGAACACTTCGAAGAGCTACGTCGCTTATTAAAAAAATTATCCTTGCGACTAATTTATTGTTACACGCATATATGTTTAAACAGGAAACTGCAGTTTTTTTAAACATTTAAATAAACATTTATATAAACGAGAAGTAAAAGATACTTTTGGAATCAACGTTAATTTACGGGGAAAATTTTTACTTCTGTGATTATCAAAAGTTTGATTTGCAGTCTTGCCCCGTTGTAAAGCGTTATAGTTTATGATTTCGATCTGTCTGCCGGAACTTTACCGGGAAACCCCAATTTTATAAAATGTTAGTTATTGTACAGGTATGTCACGGTTATACGTTCAGACAATAGTCGTACATTCCAAACCCCTTCTTTTAGATTGTCTTTAACATTTACCGTTTGTTAGTACATCCCTATTAGCATTTGTAATTCATTAAATATTAGTACAAACCACATGAAAGAATATAAATGTTATTCTTACAAGTACATATAGTCAAGTAAAATTTTAAATTGACAAACGACATAAAACTCAACGACTATGAGAATTTCTGTCTTCATAAAGAACATTTTTAAAGAGTTTCAGCTAAATGTGTCAAATAAATTTTAAAGAAAATCTGTCAAAACATACATAAAGAAATATCGTATATTACTATACATAAGACAAGCGCTATACGTTTCCTTTACTAATTCCAAATATATGCTAAATTAAGTCTCAATATTTTTTTTTCTCAATTCTCATTGCATGAGAACATGAAATATTAAGAATATTTAAAGAAAAATAACATGACAGGGCGATTTCTCTGTTCCTTGAATGAGAGTAAAATTGTTCTAAAGTGGAGTCTACGTTCTTGACTTGTTAGTACTACAGCACAAGGGCCTAGTTTAAAACTTGTGAAATCAGTGTGTTGCTGTGGAACGGACTGATGGTTTGGTGAAGTTCTTGGGCAACCCGAAATCTACGGCTACCCTATCGTACATCATCGTGAATAACTGGGAGAAGTTTATGTTCTCCTGGTTACTTGAACACCTGTCATGCAGTTGAAGTAAAAAATGACGATACTAACGAACAGGATTATAAGCAGTCAGATGCCTTAGTGTTCTTAGAAAAACACAAGTTTATTGATAGACCTCTGAGTGCCTTTAAGAATCATACAGGGCCAACGTAACTATATTGTAAGGTATTTATTATTTTGGCACTTATGAAATTCAAGTGTAATAGGCAATTGAATTGTCTGACTATAAACGACGATTAAAAAGAAGAACTTGAGACCTCTGAAACTATGAAAAGCTGTAGCAATTAAATAGAGAAATTATTAAAACTATATCTTTAGCTTTTTCATGTCCCCATTTGGAATTATTTTTATTCCGCACTTTTTATTAGGTTAGTTGAAATATTTGAAGTTTATAGTTTTTTTTTTTTATTTCTCATAATATACTTGTACTATAAGTCAAAGAACAAACTCAAACATTTATTGTAGTAAGTTAATTTCTTGATTGAGATACCACTCCACTTATTAAAGAAACAAACATATTCATTATGTGTTATACAATCAAATTAATTTAATAACATATGCTTCAATAAGTATATATTTTATTGTAGTATAAGGCCATAATTATTAATCTAAATGCCTATTTTTTCCATGTACGGGCAATTACACTTCAAATTTAATGACTTTAACAAGATCTAGGAAAATCCTTGAAACTTCGTATAGACCCACATATTAAACGTATTCACAATATCACAATATCACTTTTTTTTTATTTTCACGCCCTTGGCTTACCTTTTCTTTGATTTAATTAATGTAATTTTCAATGAAATAAACCGCCATGTCTTCTAAAAGTCAACTTTAGTTAATTATAGGTACATTCAAAATTTGTAAATATCGGCGTCTGAGTTTCCTTTTACCTTCGCTAATTAATGATTCAATCTTCTTACGGCTGCTGCCGACTTCATTATAAGTTTTTTTTTTATGCTATATTCCTTCGAATCTTCTCCCGTTACGTACGTGTTTTTTTACTAAGCACGTATTTAAAGAGTTACAAAAGGCTTTTACACGAGAAAGTCACTACGCGAAAGTTATATTGAGCCATCCCGGGGCGAAGTTTAATGGAAATTTTAAGCAACCATTCGGAAAAACCTTTTGATCTCCCGAATGTTATCGGGGAAGTATGTAAAACTTTTTAACATTTGAAACTACATAATAATACGTTGAAGGGGAGATTGTGCAACGCGGCCGCTTTAAGGATCATCTTAATGGATATTAGTCGTTTTAAGATTCAATTTTACCGAAGGATGATAAAAATTAACAGGTTGACAAAAAATAAATTCGTAGAATTTTTATATGAAATAAAAGATTCTCATTTTAAATTAAATGCCCGTTAATTATTAGCGGTGACTGATGAAATTGGGTTTTGATTTCATTGGAAAACTATTGTAAGTTTTCGTATGAAAATTATGAAATAAACCTAACGTATTCTTTTTGAAAAGCCATGTTTAGTTTTCATTTTAGTATTGTATGAAATATTTATATATATTAATAATGTTTGGTGTTCTATGTTACAAAAAAAAAGACAAGTGCGAGTCAAACTTGCGTGTAGAAGGTTCCGTACAATAAATTATCGCATCAATCCACAGTGAAATTAAATAACACATTTTTTCTTCAGAGCTATTTTGTGTCGTCTGTCAGTATTTAAATATTTAATACTTTTGTTTCGGTTTATCTGTAATGCAAGTGTGATGCTCTATATTTCTTATTCTTTACTAAATTTTAAGGTGAATAAGTTTAGATTTCGGAGGTATGAAAATAACGGTCGATTTTCATATATTTTCTTTAAAACTTTATGAGCAATATGTTTGAAAACAACGAAAAATACCTTTTTCTTCAGAATTTTAATATCAATAGGTTTAGGTGTACGAGAGAAACGGTCGATTTCAGTATATTTTCATTAAGCTCTTTAATCGACACATTTGAAAAATTTTAAAAACATGCTTGTATTTATCCCAATGAAGCAGTTTATTTTATTTTATTTCGGAAATAATAGCAAGCAAACACTTTTTCTATTTTAGAAAAAAATATGTTTTTCGGGACATTTTCTTCGTTAGGAGCCTCTGAAGTAGGAGTGTAATAATCTTTGAGCTAAGATAAGACCACTTGTCTTGTGTAATCTCATTGATATTTATTTCAATTCACATTATGTGTTATTTACGACAACATCTTTCATCGGTTTGTCTGCAGCAGAAACAAGGCCGTAATTGCTTGTTTGGGTTTTAATTGCATTGTTTAATAGCTTCTCCAGCTCTTCGTTGAGCTTAGGTGCATCTAAAAACATGGTTTAAGGCGTATCAAATATTTCAAGTTGAGTAAAGCTCCGTCGACTTTCATTGCTTCTTTGCTTTCATTTTTTAAATTCGCCTTTGATTTTTGGTGTCAGGTTTTGTTTTTCGGCACCATCATGGTGGGTCTTCGGAGATAATCACTATCGGAAATTATACCATATAAGCTTATAGATCTTGCCAAAACTTGAAGTTTAACTATCGACGCGAGGAGTCTGTGGCTTTTTGTATGGGAAATAATGACTTCTTAAAAATTTTGAGACATGACGATATAGATCTTACAAACCGCAAAATTTAGAAATACCAACTCTATAAATGCATAATTTACAGCATGAAACAAAATAATTTTCGAGAAGTTAGTTACGTAGTCATATAAATTTCACCAAAACTAAAAGTTTTGGTAGATACCAAGAAAATATAGATAGATTATCTAATCTATCTATATAATCTATATATAATCTATCTATATAGATAGATTATCTAATCTATCTATATTTTCTAGATTCGATCACGTACCTACATTAAAATATAAACTTAGAATAGATACCATGAAAAATATATTCCATTTTAAAAATTAAATACTCGTAAAATATTGGATTCTACACACAACCCCATGCGTATATCTCAGATTTTTTTCAGCTGGATATTTTTTAAGTGAAACACACACAAAGCCCATAAACATTCATGACACCCTATAAAATATTAATAAAATATTGTGCTAATCACACAAATGTTTGAAATTCTGAATTACGAAAGTAGTTACATACTTTTTGGTATTATGCGGTATGTGGTATTCAGTTTTCGGAAACAACTACAATTTGCAACAACCATTTTTATTGTGATATTAATTTTTAATAAATGGAGCGTAACCTATCTACAACAGGTCTCATACTACTGCGGCCAGCATGGGGAAGACCCGACCTCGTCCCGCATTCAGGGCACGACTGCCTTTGTCTAGACGGCTTAGTCGAACCTAGCTTAAGATCCAAACTTCTCGATCTGAAATATTATTCCAATATTCTCAATCAATCTCGAATTAAGTTGTAGCGGGACGGCAATAACACGATCAACAATATATTTGGAAATAAAAACTGTCCTTGAAATTTTGCTGCAATCTCAATTCCTTTCGTGACGTTTTCGTGTTTATGTATACACTGTTGGTGCTCGTCGACGTGGCTATCCAGTTAGTTTACAATTTGATAATTAACATCGATGGACAACGAACTTGTATTTCCTTTTACTCATTAATCGTATTATATTTTGGACTTCTAAAAATGCAAAATATAATGTAGATCTTACAATATTTCAAGAATTTTTTTCGTGAAATATGATTTCTAGCGAGGTAAAAATCTTCAGGAAAAGGAACCGCAACCGTAAAATGCAGAAAGTACGCGCTCAGACTTCTTGCCTGTGAAAGGGTATTCATAGATGGCAGCCGCCTCTTTGTGGGCGGACTCAAATCTGCAAGAAATGCTCTCTCCTAATTTCTTTTCGTTTTTAGTTCCTCGCGTTAAAGTAGAGCCGATTCAGCCTTAGTAACAGCCTTCTAAGCTTCATTATAAAGAGGATAATTTATTTTAATATGTGTTTATACCTTAGTTCCTTCGAAGATTATACAATTTTTGATATAATTGGTAAAATAAACTTTTATGCTGAAAATGTTAATAAATAGAACGATAATATAAAAACGAAACATAAAGCTACGTTGTGTATTTCGTGTTTAAAAATTTTTGATTGAAACTAGTCGATTTGAGATAACTTTCCAGGTATATGACTCTGACAAGAGCTATAGAGATGAATCGAATTTAGTATCAAAACATGTATTCTTCTTTCACAAAAGATATACATGTTTTATAGCTTCAATACAAAACGTGATGTAATTGGTTTTTAATATTTATCATGTAACTCTGGTATCGATTAATAAACAACTCTAAATTTAATCTCATTCTGCATTTTTTTAATGTCTAAGAAGCTAGACTGATGAAATGAGCTTAATTACTAAACGTTGCTCATAATTTGGTACTCTAAAAGATAAACAAATTAATGAATTACTGGTAGCATTATTAGTGTACTATTTCAAACTCCATTATATACACAGTACAGAACAAAGTTAAATTAGTTATAATTTAGTGCTTTTTTTTATTAATTTTACACACTTAACGGCTACTATAAAACCATATCTATTTCAGGGTGGAAAATGGTAATTTCCTTGCATAATCGCTTAGAGAAATTGTGTGATTATTTAGAGCTCAATAATGATGGCTACATATGATATAAAAATTAACAAAATTTCTTATATATTGCCATCACTGAATAAATACACATCCTTTTATTTATCCTTATTGACAAATAAAAGTCCCGTAAGATATTAAAATAGCAGAGCTCCTTGTACCGATTCAGATTCCATATATAACTCAAATTGGACCAAAATGATACTTATGTTATCGCACGTACGGCAAACACTCAAGCGTGATATATCGACCTTGAAGGGCTTTGTTTAATGCGTGGACCGCATAAACAGTGACAAATATTTTAAGTAAATGAGATATATTATTTTGTGCTTCATAGTTCCTTTTTTTTTAATTTTTCTTTATTTTGTAACGGATAAAAGTCATATTTCTTAGCTTCTTAAAGTGCGACAATATAAACTAAAAACTAAATATAAACTAAAAACGAGTAGAAAGTTAACGAAATTTAGTTTGATTAGTTTTTAATTGAAGATGTACGCTCTGAACGATATCGAAACCCGCCCGTTAACATCATTATGAGCAAAGAGATTAGATAAGTATAAAATACGACTTTTTCTAAAAACACTTTTTCTTCGACCTATTAATATAATTCTCGTCGTCATAATCAATATGCGTTCCTAACTAAACCCGTGTACCGATCTTAATACTAAAAACACGTACTATTTTCTTCGTGACAGAGTTACAAAAATGCATGCATCTTGTTCAGTGTTTAAAATGTTAATACCCATCTTTATATATATATTGAACTGATTACAATTGAAGGAGCTACAAAATTCCTCTCAATAGAAATTCGGAATTTCTGATCGGGCTCATTGTATTTTAAGTCGACCTTCAGGCAGCGATATTGAACGAATCGCTCTTGCATGTACTTACTCGAATGGCTTATCGATAGGATGCTAGCAAGGAGTGGAATATTGATCGCGCCATTAACCCATCGCTTTCTCTATCAAACTTTCACGATAAAAACTGTCGGTCTGCATCCGACTCGCTTTTACAGTCGGCCCCGACGTGTTATGAGCAATCCGAATCTGCCGGAACGTTTACCGTCGAAGATGAGAATTATTTTTATTGCCGTTTTATTCGACGTGCATGCGAGCGCGTGAACTTGTAATAAATTACGAAGCTGGACGATTCGGTAAGCCGCGCGGTGAAAATGGAGGATTAATTTACTTTCGGGCTCGAAATTTCGGAAGCGGGAGGGAAAAAGCGGGGACAAACATAACGGCAGTACGGAAATTTGCGACAACACGTGCTCTCATTATTATTCGGACCAATTCGATTGGTAAATTTAGAGCCAAGGCATTGGATTGAACATGGTAAAGATACTTTTAGATAATAAAACGCTCTTAAAAAATTTGAAATAACCTCTTTTTTTTGTCTTTTCTTGTCCTCAATTCAAATTTCCTACCTTATCTTCCATTGACAAATCTGTCTTCACAGGCTTCCATATATTTTCGGGATTGAAGCTATGATATGAAGCTAGCTATGAATTGACAACGGTAGCTTTGTGACAGGATTTATTCTGAATATGAAGATAGAAAGTTCCATTAAGAGCAATGATCAAACATCAATGAGTTTTTATAAGAAAATTTGTTTCTTCATGAATAGAACTCACTAATGGTGAAGGAAAAATGTCATACAAAAACCCATACGTCAAGATTGGTTAAATATATCCCCATTGTTTGTGAAACTTGAACTATGGCGCTTGTGACCTAACATTTTGGTTCTGATTGACTGCATCTCTTGAATATGTACTAAAACTGCCACCTCTGGCAACCCTATGAACAATGGTATGAAGATATACAACTTCTATAACCGCAATGAGTCCTTATTCCATAATCGATTTCTACTGAAATTTAAAATGATATTGTGTCAATTTTTTTCATAATAATTATGAGATTTCCTGTTCTAATCGTAATTAAATTACGGGATGCTGATCTTTTCATACCGAAATAGGTGACGTTCATTTTTTGTCGTTTTTACTACTCCGTTAATTTTTGCTTACAATAATTAAACTTAAATTATTTTAATAAGAATTGTATTATTTTTTAGATAATAGGACGTTTTGAATGGAATAGCCTCACTACGAACTACGTATAAAACGAGTGAAAACGGAAAAGTTTCCAACGGCGATAGCGCGATAGCGATTACAAAGAGAGAGAAGCGAAGCGACCGAGAAAAGAACTGGAAAAATCACGACACTGCCGGAGAGAAGGCTGTGGCAAGGAGTAAATTAAATTCTTACTACGATTTGATTTTGTAATAAAATACCCCCAAATCTTTAGTACGATGGGTCAGGATGGATGGCTCGGGCCGCGCCAGGCGCGCTTAAGCCGCGGCCCCGGGCTCGGCGACTGCTTCCGCTGTCTTAGGGCATTATGTTAGGATTCGGTACGCGCTCGGCCAACTTCGAAACGGAGTCGCTCGCGAAATTTACGGCTTTAAATAAACCGATATAATGTACGCGCCGCGAGCAGAGATCCGATTTCGCAACTCCCGGGTGTTTTCTAAAGTGGGATTTATCAATTTACCGCCTTGTTTACCGCGAAGTTACTCATTTGCGGTAGGTCTTTCGTATGGCTAGACATAAAATTCGTATCGATATCCGAAAGCGTTTCGGATTTTGTTTAGTACTTTTCGACAAATGATGATAGGTTACAAATTAGGTCCTTTAAGAATATTAGTACTGTTTTACTTAAAAATATGATTAATTTATATATTTAATATTAAAACGATTATTTAAGAACCTCTGTAAATCGTTATGTTAATATTTAAAATTAAGTATATTTCAGTACGACAATAGGCTGCAGACAGATAATTAAGACGTTATCTCAGTGAAAACTAAATTTCCTTATTTTTTATCGAATGTAATTTTTAACAAATATTCCGAATATGAAAAAAATTTGCAAAAATCAATTCGGCATTAATGTACATTACGTGATTTATTAGTTCAGAAAACTTTGGATACTTTTTAAAATTGTGTCAACCGTCCATTTCGTTATAAGTTTTCCTCTGTTTAACATCGTAATGATTATTATATATAAATAATTTTGATATACAAAAAGAATCCGAAATAAAACAAAGAGTCGTAGTTACTAAGGATCGACGAATGTAATACTTTTTATTAAGTTCGAGTCACCTTTTTTGTAGGAGAGTCCGTATATGTAATAATTCATCCGAGTATCACCACATCACCCCATTGCTTCAACGAACGCGTATCTTGACTGCTTAAGGTTGTAACTTATTCTGATACCCTTTGGTTGTTTTTTTACTTTACATTAAATTATGAGAGCTATGTTTGTGAAATTTAATAAAAACGAAATTAAACAGATTTTTATGCTTACTTTAAAACTTGTTACGTCCAAAATTCATTCGGGTACAGAAAATGAAATAGCAAATAAAATGTTCTGTATATTTTGGTATCTTGACTATCTGACATTTATATTTTTCTTCTAATTACCAAAAGATGAGTTTGGTAATTAGAAAATCCCTTTTCAAACAGGCGGGTTTCATACGATATTATCTAATAAAGAAAAAGCTAACGAATGAATATATTTTGTTAATATTGTATATTAGAAAAACTAAGTCATTATATTCAAGTACTATTTAAACCCACAGCTCTGGTAAAACAGTAAGACGTTTCACTAACGAGTCACATAAATGACATACCGTTGCTAATTCTTAACTAATAAATAAATAAATGTAAATTTTCCGATTGCCTGATTTAATAGACAATTCAAAAAGTAAATGGAAATATTTTTTAAATATTTAAATAACATTGCATAAGTTTACATAGATATTAATAAAAACCGAACTTTATATACAAATCTATATAAATTGAGCTATACATAAATATCACCATCATCATTTATGTAGAATGGGTATCGATCTTGGCAAATGAATGTTTACAAAAAATTAAAAGAATAAGCTTTTATGAAATAAATGAAAACTTTTCATAAATTAATTAAGTACTTTTTAACAAAACTGAATATAATTTACCATGTGTTCCGCGCATAACGAACTGGAATCTCGCTTCTCTAACTAAATAATTTAAAAGGCGATAATTAAAAAAGGTCTCGATTATCAATCGACTGAAGAAGAATCCATAGAAAATATATAGTACTGTTAAAACCACTGTTCACAACACTGTTATTACCTCTGTTATAATCTCCATGCTCGGTAGCTTAGTTGGCTACCTAGCGTGGCGATTACGGAATCTAGTTGTGGGAGGAGGCCTGCGAGTGACATCGTACGCCTACAAATTTATTTATTCAGTTACTCGTGACGTTATTGAAAATAGACATATGAATAATATGTCTATTTTCAATAACGTCACGAGTAACCGAACCCGTTAAACATAGACAACGCGACTGGGTCCGAGCGCGCGGCCCCCTCCAGCAATAAGCGGGTGCTTTACGACAAGCGCAAATAAATTGTCACCGGTACCGCTGCGAAAGTGAGATAAAGAAATTATTGTACCGCATTTCATTACCTAGAGAATTATGTGTAGAGCGAAACTCGCGGAATTAGTATCATTACGACGGTCCCTTTGAAGGGGAAGCGGTTACCGGCGTTATAAACAAATTTATTGTATTGTAAAGTTCGTTCGTGCTAAACTTATGGATTATTTAATTTAGAGGTAATGAAAAACAACGGAATATCTATATAAACAATATGATTTAAATTGTTATTTTTAATGGACCATTAAATTATTAATTTATTGTAAGCGTAGTATACATGAAAAAAGAAAAATGTTATTAACAGATGAAAATATGTCTCATATCATTAATTTATATATATATACATATATTATGTATTCATTGTTTTGTTCTAAGAAAGTCTCGTTGTTGAACTAATTTTCCTCTGTTTTTTTTTGGTACGTCGTCATATTAAGTATTTCACCCAATGAATATATATTAAATGATAATATATGATTACACAATTTAATTCTAAAAAAAACAGATGTATTTAAATCGTAATTGAATTGAAAAGAAAATTTGTTTATAATTCTATCTTCATAGTTTATGAAAATAAGTAAACGTGATGATCAAAGTACAGGTAATTTTAATGTTGTGTTAAAAGGGTCATATAAAGATGCAGATGTGATATACAGTGGTAACATTACCATAATTTTTAGTATTATGCAGCGCGTTTGAAATTAAATTGTATTTAAAAAAAAAATCTATTAACAAACTGGTGATTCAGTGTCAATAATCGACAAAACTTCCTTGTATACATTTGATCATAGCCGTACAGTAAGTAGATCTTTTACAGATACGCCTTTTTTGTAATAAAACCTTTTGAAAACATTGCAAAATTTTACACACATTGCAATAAGGAGAAATAGCAGTAAGTAAATCGTGTTCTTCGATTATTGGTTTTCAAATGAGTGGACATTGTGGTTTTTTATTCATGATTTCTGTACTGTGTCTTTTGAAACCGGTTTCAAACTGGTGTAAGTCTAGGATTTGTATTAAAAGCCGTCATTAAAGTATCTGAGATCAGAATGTTTGAATAAGCGCAATATAAACGAATTAATCACCAAAACGGCGCATGTAATTGAAATAAATACAGTTTCTTAAATGTAGAATTAAAACTTTAAACTATGCTTACAGATTTAAAAACTCCAATAGGGAAAATCTTATAAGCAACTCTTTTAAATGACACTATTGTAGTATACATTACACTGGTATTTTAACCGGGGCATAGGCATGTTTATACACTTGAGTAATTTAATAGGAATACATTTAACAAGCACTGTATCTCAAATTATAAATTAAAACTATTCTGAGATAGTTGTACGCATTAATAAAAAAAAACCAAAATTGGTTATTATTATCATAAAAGTATTTGTGAGGAAAGAATCTCGTTAGACGAAACCTTTATTTCCTTTGTTGCGTATCCTGTTAGGTACGATATTATTTCTGACATGAAAACGGCGATGTGATCGTATTAGGTATGTGTGTGAGAGCTTTATTTATCACATAAAATCCTGTCACTCCTCCGGGAACTTTCGTTATCTAGATTACTTAAGTTAGTTCGGGTGCGCAGGAATGAAACTAAAATTCGTACACACTTTAGCTTAATTGCCCCGGCTCTGCAGAAGATAGTTTCGCTTAGTTAACTTAATAAGACTTGGCTCCCAACTCGCAGTACATAGGACCTGAAAGCTCTCTTCTCTATCTCAATTACGTAACCGTTTACATAAAACAACAAATGGAGGAGGAAGGTTATACAGATCTTTACATATTTCACAGAGGCTTTGCATATTTTTTACTCTTTGTAAAGGTAAATAAACAAGTTATGTAATTGATTATGAAAATATTTATACAATGTTGAAGAAAGACACGAAAAAAAAAATTTATTAATGAAAAACGATGATAACAAGATTACATTACACGTTTTAGGCCATTGAACCTCGTTTGTGCTAAAGTGCGAAAGAGAATGAATATACAATATTAATTGGAAACAAATATTAATTATGAAATTACGAATAGTATTATAGAAGTTGGGTTTTGTATTAATTGAGCACTTTAAACGATCTGTCTTGTGGCACAGATTACGGGAAATTGTGAGATACATGGCTTTTCGTGAGAAATGAGGGTGTATGGAGAGAATATAAGTCAAAAATAGGCAAACGAGATGACTATGAAGTGAAAACACGGCAGATAAAAATGGATAGGAAAGCTCAAGAGGATAGCAAATGAGTGTTTTTTTAAAGAGGGACTTGTTTAGTCATGAATCCTTTACGGAATATACTCTATATTGTCTGTGTGATCAACAAGATGAAAATGATCAATGATTTGGCAATGATCACCGCACAGTTAGAGTTACAGGTTGGAACAAGCAACGTTCCATCGAATGAAGTTGTTCAACAACTGCTAGCATTCTAAAGCCCAAAATCCTCTGCTTAAACCTCAAATTGTCTTTGAGTTCGTAGGAAAATGTGTAATTGTAGGTGATAAAAATGAAAATTTTTTTGCAATCTATTTATGCATCCGGATTAAAGCTCTTTAAAACTTGATACCCAAATAGAAGTTCAAAACTTCTTAATAACGACATAAATTAATGTCGCAAAAACGATGTATAATTACGTATCAATAGACAAATATGGAAGGTATACGTTTTCACTTCAGTAGGATATGTATTGAGGAGACCATCGAGGAGTTAAAAGTATCAAAGTATTCGAAAAAAATGTGTCTATCGGCTGAAGCTGGTGACAACACTAAAGCCCGGTAACAGCAAAATCGTTTACTTGAAACCAAAGGTTTTAGAGGAGATCAAGAATTATGAACATAATTACAGAAACCTGTATTTGTTCTAAATCTAATGCTGTTCATTCCTATATTAAAGTATTGAGAGGTGGGGTCAGTAGTGCTGTTATCTCAATCCAAATACACAATGAAATTATAACCAATACAATTGCAAAAAAGAAGTGAAACAGAGTGATGTAATTCATCTAATATAGGTGAAACATCTAAACTGCGTACAGTTTACGTGAATTACATTACTCTGTCTGATTATTCTAATTACACTACCTGCTGTAGTGGGTAGCCAAGATTAACCATAAGAGTTCGATAGGGTTCCTGTGGATATAGAAGTTTTACCTTTATATAATTTTAAGAAGATTATTAAACAATCACTCAGTAAAAAAGGGTATTACTTTCTATAAATTTTTGATTATTTAGAAGACAAATATCGATGGGCTTAAGTGGTTCGACTTATTACCGGACTGTGCCGTTCATTAATAGTTTTGTTTTTATTTCAGCTATACATGATGAAAACAGAAAAGTTTCTTGCTCTTTCTTCTTGAGGGAAAACTGCCTTCCGGCCAAGTGGTAAAGTGTAAATTCGCAAAAAAATACTACATATTTCAAGTGTTATTTTACAATCTATGAAATAAAAACATTTTGAATTTATTTTGTGTGAATATATCAGTCATCTTTAGATTTTATCTTCGACATTGAACATGTGTTGACGATTGGTAGAACTTACTAAGTGTAAATATGTGTATGTATTTATAGCGAACTGACTTACTTTGGTAGACGCCAACGGTTGCATAGCAATACTCCATCCGTCTATATTACAAGTAACTAACTATAGGTTACTAGTCAGTATAACCAATTAGTATTTTATATTTTTTAGAAAGTGGATGAATCGAATAATATTATGATACACCAAAATCTAGAAAGGAAACTTCTTTATTCAATTAAGACAAATATTTTAAACTAACGTCCGGCCAGCATAGAAATTATGATCTGAGGTTATACGAATCGCACACGCACAAACTACTCATACGATTTAATATTATCGCAGTATTTTCATTTCTAGACAACAAAAAGTAAAACTGTTGAACGTTTAATTTTCTTCCATTTTAAAATGCCTTTCATTCCAAGCTTACGCGTTTTGAAATAACTGTATCATCGCAGAGATGAATCACTTGTATCGTTGATGACTGTAATAACCTGGAACGACAAGCGCCCCTACAGAGGTGTTGTGTAGGTATCGACACGTGGGGTCGCGACGTGCGGCGCGTTCCGATGTAAGAGGACGAGGGGGCGCTCCGACGTGCCTCATCCGCAGCAATTAAAGCAGGGAATCCTTTGACTCACCTAGGCATTACATCGAGAATTTAATGTATTTTTATGTAGTATAAGAGACTTAGGCAAAAAACATTTTATAAACCTATTTTCAATACCGATTTACGTTAATTTTGGTAGGTTTTTGTTATTCCTCTGCGGGGCCACAATTTTCTATATTTTCTTTCAAGCCAACTATTTGGAGACATTTAAAGACAACTATTCTGCTACAATGCAAGGTGGGAGTTGTTGGTAAACGTTATATCAATGCAGTTACTAAGGACTGTACAGACTGTTTAACGTTATCTTCACAAGCACGAAGTAGATGATTTTCAATTTAAATTGATAAAAATCATTAGTCAATAACCTGATATAGCCATGATTGAACCTTCGAATCCTCTTGATTTGTAGATGACGCTGTCCTAAGTCCGAAACACTGGCACATCGCAAACAACACAGATAAAACTTTATAATATATGTTTGACTTATTTACTCAAGTCCAATTAAAATTACTCGCTAAGTGTCTCGGAGTGCACGCTAAACTCTCATTCCTGAAAATTGTCATCAAATCGATGACATCATTCGTTATGATCGTTAGGAGACCCCGACCACAAAATAAGTACGACCCGCGCTGAGCCAGCCGTGGAGGGATTACGATGTAAGCCCTTTAATTTGAAATACATAAATAGATTCTTGGAAGGGGGGTTGGGGTAGCAGTGGGGCAACACATTATATCTACTAAAACCGTTAATGAAATTTTCTATTGAGAATTGATTAGTGAATAATGAAAATTTTCTTTGAACAAAAATATCAGAAGAAAATTGAATTAAAAATTAGATCGACATTTTTCTATGCATTGGTTACAAAATTAAAAATACGCACAAATGGATAATAGAGAGGAGCAGGACAGCAGAAATAAAATTATTTTGCTATATATTTTGGTAATTAATTACAAATAATTATCTACGTTAAATAATTTAAGCGATTGTATTGATAATCTTTTAATGTGTCTATAAATAACACTTTTCGTTAAAGACAAAAGATAAAAATGAGATAGATAAGGAAAAAAGGATGAAATTTAAAAAGGATTTATAAATTATTTTTTAAAGGTTGATCTTACTTAATATAAACTTACCTAATATAAGTAAAAGTGTGAAAAAGTATTTTATTATTGTAAACTCACGATTATTTCCTCAAAGGGTCGACAGAAACTATGCATTTCCACATGGTACGATCTATGCATATTTTTTTCGCTTTTCTGACTTCCATTAACCTTTTCTTGCAAACTCGTCGATTTCAAGTGCTTTAAATTTGGCATTTTTTTAATATGCCATCAATACGATCTGTATAGTATTTTCTAGGGTGACTTTTCTCGACTTTTCCATTGCACACGTTCGCTCTATATATTTGTTTCATCAGTAAGCTTTTATTAATACTTTCCAGATGGCAAAACCACTATAGCATACCTTTTTCTATTTTAGTAACCACATCTTCCTTCAGACAACATCGCTTTCTGTTCTTCTGTTCAACATCACTATTCTTGCGTCTTTCTTACAGATACATTTCATGCATATTACACAGAGATAGAATCTTCACGGCATTGGTTCTACTTTCATTTTTTTTCTGCTATATCCAACTTTCACTACAGCAAAGCAACACTGAGCATAGCCCATTGGATAATCATACGAGCTTGTTGTGAGACTATTTTACTGTTTATAATAACAAGCAAAGCTCCATTCACTTTATTTTCTACATTCACCCTCTTTTCTCTATCATGCTTACCATCATTTGTAAAAGACTACCCAAATATGCAAACCCTTGCATCTGTTCACCACCAACATTTTTGTTGACTCTAGTCAACGCTAGATCAATAATTCTCCAAGAATCCGTGTTTGAAGGCTCCACCACTACCTTTACTTTTAGTCTTATTCACGCACAGAATATACTGTTGCCTGTCTTTCATCAGTTCTCAGATATCATAAATTTTATCATTAACACCTCTACATATATTTAGAGTACCGAAGCAGACATCTATAATCCGCATTTCGCCTCTCCGGGGAACTAAACGTGACGGATGGCAAATTTCATTGCCGCAATAGAGTGTAAGGCTCCCGATTTCAGGGTACGGAAATTCAAAACAAGCCCATGGAGGGATTCTCTGGCAATGCCAGTATCCTTCCATGATATATATTTTTATAATTTTGCGAACATAAAATTTTGTCCATCTTGGAGAGAGCAGAAAGAATAGAAAGTTGCAAAGGTAGGAGATCAAAAGGATATTGAGGTTTTGGGGTGGGAAGGATAGAGTAGAAGGATACTACAGTCCCTGGAAAGAATAGTGAGTGGGACAGACGGCAGTTCGAGGATTCCGAGTTCACGTGCCAGTGTGTCCCAGGGGAAAGCCGCATAAGCTTTGTTCAGGCAGTCACCCTCTTAACATGCCTTTTCCTTTATAGATTAATATTGCCCTAAACTTATTATCATACCATAAATATTTACTTGGAATCACGTTTCACGTAACCCCAAGTTCCAGGGCGGGCGTATTGTTGCCACTTTGTGTAGCTTCGTCCATAACAATGAAAATACGTCAATAAAATGCAGACGATCAACTATATTTAAAAGTTAACATTAAATTGACGCATATTATATTTTGCATATATGGTACAATTTGCGTTAATTTAATAATGTGGTAACCGAGCGCACATAGGGTTGGAAAAATAGGCTTGAAAAAAATAAAATTATTTTTGATGATAATAATTTACCTTTATTATAGTCATAGTTTTTTTTAGTAAATATTGATCGATACATTGTTTAGCTTCACACACTACAGTTTTTGATCAGTAGGACCGACCTGTATAGAGACCGAAAGTTGTAAGTGTTACACGCATTCACTCGTTACATCTAATTAAAGGAAAAACAATCTGTGAGACTGCTTATTTACCTCTGCCTAATCTTCTGGGAAATAAAAGTGTGATTTCAGTTTTACTTGTGTATAGGAAAAATGTGAACATCATTTGATCTTGTGAGAAAGTCCTAAAGTTTTCCGCTAGTTTCAAGTTCTTCAATCCTGGGTTCGTATAAATGTAGGTATTTTTTAACATTTCAAACCCAAAATTATCAGTGTTCTATTCCGTAACTATCAAAGACATTAAAATCGAAAAAAAATAAATATTTTCCAATATTTCGTCAATAAATATATCTTTTGAACGAAACAACTTATACAACGGCTTGCCACATAGGACGTGATTTTTTAAACACAAAAAGTATTTTGATTTCAGAAATGTATATTGATTTAAGAAATGGAAAAGATATTTAGAAACATTTCTTTGATTAATTAAAAAATTATGAATGAAATTTGTGTTATCGAATGTAATGCATTAATATAAAAAAATGGATTTAAAAAATTGATACGTCACAAAATTTTAAACGAATCTCTTTCTTTTTTTATTCATGTTAATTTATAATAAGTATAAAATGAATCGATTTGACCAGACTTACAGTAGTTGAAACATTCCTTAGAAATTAAGCAGATGAAATTTTGAAATATAACCACTCAGAAGTTCGCTTTTAAATGTACCTATAATGTATAAAAGATATACAGGGGTTATACAACGAAGACGCTATTTCTGCACGTCTTATAACACTAAACATTATAGTTGTGCTCTGCTCTCGACTCGACAAGGTCAAAAATTTTTATGGATTTATATTGCCTGTATTTATTATTATTATAAAATAATATGAGTACACGTATGTCAATATAATATTATGTTGATGTCTTTGGTTATTCTCAGTTTAGGACACAGATATTCTTTGTATATAAATTAATTCAATCTTAGATGTAAAAATTGAGTTTATATCAAAAACTTAACGATCAAATATTAAACTCGCTAGAACGTTTTGATTAATTCAAAAATATAATTAAGAAGTATGTATGTTTTTAAATAGCGAATTATTATGGAAGATTTAATCACGAACAGCAACCGATTCCGAACGTAATTTTTTTCAACATACAGGCTCACGGAATACTAAGCTGTAATATAAAAAAAAAAACTGATCATTTGATCCCGCAGTTGGCCGCCTATGGAGTCTATTAAAATCGCAAGGATATTCGACAAAGGGGAGCCGCCCAAAAGAATTTGACGCCATCTTGCGCTGTAAATATCTAGAATTTACAGTTCCCCAACGCGGAGGCGCCGGCCTTCATTCAACACACGTTCGTGTTTTCACCCTTCATTTCGACCCTCAATTTTCACCTCGCAAATTGAATTTGATCGGTAACATCGTCAGTTGGTCGTTTGTCTCTGTATTTGCTGTTGGCTGGAATCCAGGCATTGAAAAAATCTAATACTCTTGCTTGACATTTTGCCAGATATGTTGGAAAAGCTAAAACTATAACCGATTTTAGTATTAATATTGTCAAAAATTTAATATTTACGAAAACCATAAATTTGACCAAGAAATTATACCGTAACAGACGAGTATCTATGGTGCTTAAATAAGATTGAATCCTCTTATTTAATTGAAAATGCGACCTTCATGAATATTTATACATTTGTGAATAAGTAATTCATTTAAGACTAAATTTCACGAAAACGTATATTTCATTCTATTGAGGTTCATCGGCATGATTTCATTATCATAAAAAAGAAGGTTCTAAAAATAACCGCTACATCGACTTTCATATTTTATAGTTTACACTGAAACGAGTAGAATTAATATTTTACCGGGAACTTTACTGGTTTCAGCATAGAGTTAATGAAATAAAAAAAACTTATATTCTAAAATGGCATTATTTTTTTATTTCTGTCCTTTACTTTGTTAATCAAATCGTTTAGGTAATGGGCACAGTTCGAGGTAATTTCATTTTACTTTTAGAATTTAGTAGAATATTTTGTACTATTCAATTTCATGAGTGTCCATTTTTTAAAATTTGTTTCTTATTAATGGTAATGGACAGAAAATAGTTATTAAGCAAGAATACATCGTAAAAATTATTAATTTATGGAGTCCTGTTCACTTTTAATGTCGGTTAATTATTAATTGTTATTCTATGAGGAAAGTTTACACTCCGTAAGGCTAATTTAATATTTAATAAAAAATAAATATTATTGTTGATTTGCAAAGTAAAACGTGGAAAGAAAAGAAAATCATTCATTATTCAAATTCGAAAAAACCTTGATTCTGCAAGCCATCCCTCAAACGTCTCGTTATGATATTTATAGAGCCTTTTGACTTGAAATATAAAGTTTTTGAGCTTTTTGATCTCAAAAATCCGAAAGACGTTTGATCCTGCAGATCAATCCTGAAACTTTTAGCTACTTTGAGCTTAAAAAGGTAACTATATTTTTAAGCCCTTTGGGTTCACGTTTTAGAGTTAAAACGTCAAAATCTGGTGAAAATCGATTTCCGAAAATATGACTGAAAACAGTAATTTTCCAGTTTTATAAAAATATTTCAATTTTCATAGTGGAAAGTTAAAATACTCTTGATATGTGTAGTTTTTATAGATTACGAGGTCCATAAACAAAGGCTTTCCGAAATTCATGTATGAAGTCCATCTTTCAATCTTATTTTATACATATAACAGAGAAAACGTTTTTCCAGAAATAGAAAATGCGATGTTGTTCATGAAGATGAATAGGTAGTGTTTTTCTTGATAAACGTTTAGTAATATTATCCTTTAAATGCATTATTGAATATAACAGATTCAAGTTAAGTCTAGAATATTAGTGGAGTTTGACAAGTCGAGAATGCAGCACAACTCGAACCCTTTGCGTTATAGGGATTGTATTAAGACACCTTTAAAAAATTGTCTAGCAATACAAGCACATTTTATGTTTACACATAAAAAAATGTTTTTGATAATTGAATTTGGGACATTAACATACTTGGCATAAATTCAGCAGATTGAGCCTAGTTTTGTAATTGCTTCAAAAGAGCATTTAGCAAATAGTTTGGGAAAGCGTAGCGCAGAAGTATAACTTAATGTGCCTTAATTTACTTCATTTTCTCGTATATAGTTGCTACGCATATAGTGTTTGAGTTTGTCTAGGTATAGTTTTTTTACTGAACTGTATAATAATAAAAAATCATATTATATATAACGATGATGATAAAAAATGATAGTCACTTATAAGTCACCAGCTATTGCCCGCGGTTCCACCCATATAGACATAAAATGATGAATTGTTTTTTGGATAGTATTTGAGAATAATTTGTTTTTAATGAGCGTCTACGTACCGATAAGGGTAACTGTGGTAAATTTCAAGTCAATCGGACCTATAGTTACAGAGATCTCGTAATCAGTCAATCAGTCAGTAATATTTTGCTAATATGTATATAAGATTGACTATTATATTATAGGGCTTAAAATCTTGAACTAACCTAAACTATTGAACTAGTTATTTAAAACAAAAGCCATCTCGGCTGCCAAATATAAGCCAAAACCACTACTATCAAAGCCAGAAAAATTACGACTATCACAGTTCTTTGAATACCTCCTTGAAGATCCAGGACATATCGCCTTAACCCTATTACGCTTATGCTTCTCAACCCATAAATCGAGATTTTTAATTTGCAATTACTTCACTTGATTATTTTCTACACACTTGGCTCACAATCTTCACAATTGGCGAAACTGTAAGACGGGCCATCGAAAGTATTCTCAACGTCGCTCTAGACCAGTGTGTCTAAGCAACTTTGTTGATACGTTACAACGGTTCGGAAATCCGACAGTCATACGATATTGGTCTACCTACTTTCCTTGAGTCTGCTTGAGGGGTGGTGGAATTTGCTGCCAATATTCTCTGGCGTAAAAACACCAAGCTCCAAATTCCCTTTGAAAATGACGCACTTGTGGTATAGTCATCCTTTTATTCAGACCACAACATGCCGGAACCTCATGATGAAATAGTCTACCTATAGATATATAATCTATCTACTAGAGTAAGTACCCAACGATATTAATAAAGCTAGGCTGAGGGCTGCTCTTACGTCAGAATCTGGAGCATTGTTGCATGCTCTACCTTCACCCAACTTTGTAGCACATCATTGGACAACAACTCTCTACGGGTGGCTGTGACACTTCGGTTGGGTTACAATATGTGCGAACCACACTTATGCATTTACGGCTCAACCGTAAAGGTTATAATGGCTATCATAAGTTGAGCTGTCAACGTAGTTCTTGTAGATTTCCGTTCCACTATGCGTTCAATGATATCATCCGGTGGGCGTTGAGTTCTGTTAACATTCCATGTATGCTTGAGCTTCCTGGTCTTAGCTTCTCGAATGGTAAGCGACCGATTGAATTAACTTTTATCCTCTGGCAAAGAGGGCGCTGTCTAATCTGGGACGTCATATGTGTCAACACATTCATAGCGTTCCACCTAAATAATACCTCAAGAGCAGCAGCCTCTGAGGCTGAATTTTCCGCCAAACAAAAACAATTAAAATACAGCATTCTGTAAGACGCATACCTTTTTATAACAGTAGTTGGCACAAGAGCTAGCCCATGGAGAAGTGAGGGAAAGTCTTTCGTAAGGGAATTGGGCAGGAGACTCAGAGACAAAAGAGGCTACCTCCGTTTTAGGTCTTATCTGTTCATAATCCAATCTGTTGCCATACAATGCGGTAATGCTGCTAGTGTAATGGGGATTTTCAGACCAAGCCAAACCAGGGGCAGCAATTTTGTAACTTTTTCTGTCATTTTTAGGATATTATTTAATAGATTTTTAATTTACTTATGTCTTTCAGCCAAGTTTTTTAATTTGTAGTTCAATGTTAACATATGTATTTCTTATTTGAATAAAATTAGGTACATTGTTCTTTAAATTTCATATTGTATTAATTTTCGTTTCTTATATTTTTTAGCGACGTTTTTTAATTTGTAGTATAATTTTACTAAATATTGAGGATTGGGATATTAAAATAACATATTGAATAGAACACATTAAACGACAAAGTGTAAGCGATTTGACCTATTTTTCTCAGGAACGATTACTTCAATGACTATGATTTCATTGACAAAGTTATTCTAAAAAAGAAGAATATTATGAATATTTGCGGAAAAATGCAAGATAGATTCCATCCTGTATAGTGATGGTGAAAAGAATTATTTTTAAATCATTTAAAACATGAATCCATACTTTGCTCTATATCTCTGTTTTTCTGTTATTCTCATACAGTACATTTAAGTTGGTCGATATAACATTATTTATTTTTATTTGTTATTGAACAAAAACACAGTATGAAACAGTTAGGAAAAACAATTTATACCGTTTATAAAGAGTCAGATGGTAATAAATGGTTATAATTAAAAAACTCTTTATTATATTATGTGTGGTGTTGATTGTAGCCAACGAGGATGCCGGGCTTCATATTACAAAAACATTTACTTTAGGTGCTTATACCCCAAACATGTCCAACCAAACCAAATAACAAAAGGTTTTGAGCTATACTAATAAAATGTCATAGCAAAGAAGAGGATCGTCTTGTTAGACTAATTTTTTGATTAGGTGATTGCATAAGAGGATGAATATAAAAAAATTAAGTAAAATTAAAAAAAAAAACTTATGTAAGTTCAGAGATGAAAGAGTGAATTAGAATGGTGATTATTATCTTTTATTTTTCCATTATTTTAAGTCATGTGTGACTAACAATTTGTTTGACCACAGAAGGATGTATGATAGATATTTTAATTTTAGATAGTTGCGGAGCAAAGTTGTGAATATGGGAGTATACCGTGCCAAGAAAATGTTGGCATGGATCATTTGTTAACCTCTATCAAATTTAACTTTATATAAGAAATTGTGACGGCATGCAAAAAATAGATGCTACGGAACTTAAACTAACATAAAACTTGATGAACTTATAAAATTCAAATGAAAGGGATTAAATATGTAAGAGCAATTGAAGGAAAGCTTTGGAAAAATCAAATAGTATAAAACTCGTTAGAAAAAATTACGGAATAATCCGGTCAAGTGCGAGTTGCACTTGAAGGGTTCCGTACTTCTGTACAATGTTTTAAAAATAGTTCAGTAAAGAACAAGATAGGTAGGCGTGTTATATCAATATGAGGTTATGTTTAAAGATCTGTAATAGTGTTATTACATCCATCAATATCTATTTGACAAAATACTGTTAAGCATTTTCAATTTTTTCTAAGGTCAATCGAATCCTAATTGTATTCACAATATCTATGTGTATGTGCCAGCGTTTATGTCAACGTTACTGAATATGTTGTCTATTTGAGTATAACCCGTTGCAGTTACAACCTGAGGTAGTTTTGATTTTAAGCCAATAAGTTCAAAATACTGTTTTAGGGGTATATTGTCACCACATGTCAATAAATTTATATTTAGAACACCGTATACTATAGTCTGAGCCACTGGTAGCGTTCTGTTGCCATCAAATACGACATTACTCATAACGAGTAAACGAGCAACAAAAACCGAAAAACCACGTTACTTGTATGGGAACGCTATTCAGTGTTTTTAACTTTTTTTGGTTTTGTTATTTGTATGGGAACACCATTTAGTATTTTTAACTTTTTTGGTTTTTGTTATTTGTTGTAATAGTGGCTATAACAATGTATAATAACTGGTGAAAATTTCGAGTAATGCCATTATAGACGTCGATTTAAAAACGCTGAAAAAAATATGTTTCTTGTATGACGACCCCTTTAATTTAAAATTTCATTTTATTTTTGGTATTTGTTGTTATAGCGGCTACAGTAATACATAATCGATGAAAATTTCGAGTATCTAACTATTCGGTTCAAGAAATAAAGTCCTGTGACAGACGGACAAACAGACAACGGAGTCTCAGTAATAGGGTCCCGATGGTACCCATACGGTACGAATCCTAAAAACTTCTGACATTGTTTCGTGCCATCTGAGTTACCGCATTCTTATTATATATTTTATTTTACAAAAATGATGGTACAGTGACAAACGGCATTCGAATGACCAATTTGGTTATCCAGTAGTTGATTTGTTTGTGTCCAATACCTGGACACTTATGTGTCCAGGTATTAGTAGTACTATTATTAGTAGAGAAAGAAATACCAATGACAACCTGCAGTAGAATGCGTAGTTATTGAGTAAGTTTTTATTATAATGTTATATATTTAGCAAGCAAAAGGTGAACCGTATATAGGATTTAGATGTTGATTGCCTAAGTTGGCTCAAATTCATATGATCGCCGTTGCCCACTGAGTGCAGAGAAACGAGGAGTTTGAAAGAGTAAGGGGCTGAAATTATTACCGTAAGCTGTATCAGTATTTAGAGCTTATATTAACAAATTATAGTAATTAACAATATCGGTATTAGTAGGCAAAGCAAAAAGGTAAACTAAATCTGTATCACCAAATAAAACGAAAAGGCATGTTAAAGTGAATTTAGTGTAAAAGTAGTTGGCGAAAAGGAAAAATTGTGGTAGAACCATATTGTGGCCAATTTGGCTGCAACACAAAATTAGGACTGCTCGACCGGTGAAACTTCACTTTATCAGAATAGGGACGTGAAGTATCTAGGAAATAGGTATGATTTTATATCATTAATTAGTCATATAATTAATGGAACTGATCGATTGTTAAACTTGTTATTATACATCATAAACTTTGGCCTAACCTAAGCTAACTTTATTGTGAGTGGTTTAATAGTAATTATATTATTTTTTTTTGCTACCTTTCGAGTGACGATAAAGAAGTGTAATATCGAATTCTAGTACACAAACACATACATTTTAATTTTATATTGCATAATTTATTCTTTTTAGTTCCTAGATTATCACCTATAAAAATTACGTTATCAATGAGAAATCGTAAATGTAATATATGAAAAAGCAATAGATTTTGAAAGAAATATTTTCAGTAAACTATTTGTTCTTATACAATTTACAAGGTATTATAAAATACAGCCTTTATTGATAACTAGAACAAAAAAAAAGGAAACCGATAGAGACCATTATCTTGTGGTAAATTAAATTTAAAGGTTCTTCAAACTCATTGAACTTGAGCATAACGAGTAAAGTTTCAGTCACGAGATAGAGGCTACAAAATAAAATTTCTTACTAAAAGCTCGGTAAAGGAGAGGAATTTCCTTTTGATTACATCTCGGGCATTGGTTCCGTTTTAATAACGCCGCTTTAAAATTGTTTTTCGGACAAAGTTAAAGTTTTCGTTTCATCGCCCGTATAAATATTGCAATTTAGAGTATGCGAGGTTTGGATATTAGGGATCGGCTAGAAAAACAACTCGAGGAAAAACGATTTTATGCATCTCAAATGAATTATTAGAAATCGATGAAGATAGTGCGGTTAGATACGTCACCTTTGTGCGAACGCTATTCATTATTTATCCTTATCGTTGAAATTTCATTCTCGTATATCTTTTATATGTACGACTGAATATCTCTTTAGTTTTAATGTAATAATTAAATTAAGAAGCGAAAAGGAAGCGTTGCTTTAAATTAATTTCTGACGAAAATTGTGAGATGTAGCGGGACGATACACGCATACAACATGACATTATTGTTTGAACGAATAAACATACAACATTGATGGCTGATTGATTGAATAAGCTTTTATTGTGATCGGAAACGTCTTAGCAGTATGTTGACAGCAAGGCGATATTCCCTTCCGATGTATCCAAAAATAAGTAATTTAGGGCTTCTAGAATTTCTTTTAAAAAAACCTTCTTTTAAAGATTAGTTTTAAAGTCAAAATAATGTCGTTATAATTTACTTTGAAAGTAGATTGTGAAACAAGCCCTTAATATCTTCAATTGAGTAATATTTCGAAGTTTGAATATACAATTGAAAATTACATTATCAAAACAGAAAATATTTATTATTTTGATATGATTGTAGGCAAAATGTAATTTCACTTTTACATTTTATTTAGAAATCAGTGAACGAGATCTGTTTATTTTTATGAAAACATGAAATTTTTTGTGTCTCTTAAATCCAAAAGCCTGCAATATTCTACTCTGAATGCAAAGGCTTATACATTTTTGTTACACAATAACGTTGCCAAAACTGTAATCGATTTTAAAGAAATCTGATAAAGGCGTAAGATGTGTCTTACAATGGCACATCTTTATTTATATGTAGGAAAAAAATTTTCAAAATACACCTATACATATTGGTTTTTCAGAATATTATTAACGATCATGGCTATCTCTGTAGATAATGATTATAAAGATAGTGATTGTGGCGGTGACAGCGACGACAAAAAAGATGACGATGTTGATGGTGATGACAATGACGATGATGAAGACCTTCAACATTATAATAAAAATACCAGAGTTGTAGAAAAATGTAGTGAATCATTATTTTTTGTTTGGGCGTGTTAGAACTGGCATTGTTGTGGTGCAAAATGATATAACGTTTACGGTTATTTTTACGGAGTTCGCCAGTAACTTCCGGCAAACAAGTAGTCGTGTACCAATCACTATTCACGATACGACAATTCTTCAAAGAAACAGTAGCCACATGTCCAGTTTTATTAAAAAAAGGGGCAATCATCCACTTAGAGGCACTTTGTTTGCTACTTTGGTAGGTTTCGGCTCATCTCGATAGACCCATACGGTCGATTGCTGCTTTCGTTTGGAATGGTCGTAATAAATCCATGTTTTATACCTGTTACCATAGTAACAGGTATAAAACATGGATTTATTGAAGCATTACCCATATCAAACTTGATGTCCCTTCCTTGAAACTGATAAGCATGGCATTACATCAAGTGACGCTGTCCGTTTTTTGAGCCTCAGTCAAATTTTGTGTGATCCACCGCGAGCACAGCTTACTTTCGTACCAAAATGTTTGTGTAGGATTGATTATATTTGTCTCATGCCTATGCCTAAGGATGCCCAAACCTCATGGTAGATCATATGTCCGTCTGTATCGATCATAAGACGCACACATCGATGTTTTTACATTTCATAGAGGAGGAGGGCGACCGTCACGAAATTTGTCATTGAGATTGACACGATTGCGCTTGAATTCTACAAAGCTGTTATAAATAGTCGTCTTGCACGGTGCTTCATCACAAAAAGCAGTTCAAAGCCGCGCAAGGCTCTGCTGAGCTGTCAAATCAAACTTAAAATCATACTATGATTTTATTTTTTTATTATGAACTTTTAACGACTTATATACACAGTGATAAAGACACGCAATTTTGAAAATGATGCCATAACGTAAAAACAATTCACATGTTCAAAAACAGTAATTACTTAAATATTATTTATTTAAGTGGCCAGTTCTAGAAACTTTAGTGCGCCCACGTATCACAAAAATAATTAACTTCCACAATTATTTAAGAATATGGCTATATCGGGAGTATTAATTTGGTAACAATTCAGTTCTAGGATTAGTAAACAATGAACGAGACAGTGGATTTCGAGGTCTTAAATTTATGTCAAATATTTTTTCGCGGAACGTAAACACAGATTTTATATGGGCTATCGACCGCCCGATCCCGGGGCCCCTTCTCTCAGCTCGTAAACACTGCCTTGTTATTTTGAATAGTAAAACGAAACCTTCCCGTCCATTTGTCTTTTACGCTGTCTATGTGTTTCTTACTAACATATTCCTTGACAACGAAAACAAAAAACGAATTTATCGATGTATAGTAAAACACGAGGGCTGCTATTAATATATCCGGAACTGGCCACATACAGAATAATATTTAAAAAGTAATTACAATATTTAAAAATGAAATTCTTTGACTGTACAATACAGTTTGTTTAATGTAACTGTCAATTGTTTTACTATTGTGGTGTCATTTTTAAAATTTCGTGTCATCATCACCATGGTTTAACTCGTGAAAATTTTCATGCGATGATTTATTACGATTTTCAGCGTGGGTTAACTCAAAAGCAGTACATTGATCAACTTACTTCGCCTTTAGGAGATGAAGCATCGTCGTAAACCACCGTGTATTACTGGTTTAGTTAGTTTAATCGTGGGTGGTTTATGCTCACAGACGAATTTAAAGAAGGTCACCCTAAATCGGTTGTTGTACCACAAAATCTCGATGCTGTGCGGAAACTTATAATGCCAGATCGTCATGTTACATATCGCGAGATAAAAGAAAGGATGAAAGAAAGAAAATTTTATTTTAATATTCATATACATTTGTTAGTGCATAAGTTTAATTACTATAACGATATTATGTTATGATAAAAAAAGGATGTCACTCAGCATAAATTGTAGTAGTAGTGGTGGTCACTACTACAATGCTGATCTTCCATGACACCTAGCTCGTGCGCAATGGCATGCGAGCAGCAGCGCTGGTATCAAGACAAAACAATTATATACAACAATCAGTTGGTATGCATACTTAAAACATTAGTGTTACTTGAAATATACAAGTATAAGCAGTTGAATAATATGTGGTCTTACACTTATATAACTTATCAGAACTACATGAACAATGCAGAAATCATAGAAATTTCATTTCAGAATGACCTTTTATATAAAACTTCTTTGTATATGTAATAAATAAGCCTTTAAGGTTTCTAATAGGTGGTGGTAAGTTATTCCAGTACTTCGTGACAGCGTAACGGAGTCTACTACGAAATGCGGTTGTTCTAAAATGTGGACATATCAAACGAGTAGCAAAACGAATATTGCGATCAGAAAAACAGAGCTTTTCATACAAATATCGAGGCACTTGATTTTTTATAATACCAAATAGAAGAATAGCAAAATGTAAATTACGACGTGATGACATATTCATTAGACCAAATTTATTGATATAGGGATACATATGAGCTCGTCGAGGAATTGGAAAACAATAACGAACACATGCGAACAAATGAATTTTGAGACAGCATAGTTGAATTCTAAGATCAGTTTTTAGGTAATTACGCATACGATATAGTACAGAAAGCCTGTAAAAGCAGTCACGAGAAATTGTTACCATATGTTTTTCAAAATTTAATGATCCTTTTATCTGTAGGCGTAAAATTTTGAGTTTCGGTAACTTTTTTAATCGGAAGGTCTGATAGTTGTATAATAAGATAAAAGCAATCAATTTTAGTTACTTAAGTTTTTGAACCGGTGTTAAGAAAATTTAACTTATCTGGATTCGAAACTAAGCTTTTCCCTTCACACCAACTGGATATTCGTTTTAAATCCTAATTGAATTTATTTAAGGCTAAAGAAGTTTCATCAGGTCCACAGAATATGTAAAGCTGTAAATCGTCGCCACACTTATGTGGCGATATCACTTATGATATTTACAATTTTCAATATTGTGTATGATATCCGCACTATTTAATATAAAGAGCATCGGTTCAAGAATTGAACCCTGAGGAACTCCGCGAGTCAAAAGTTTGGTAGGTGAGAAAGCAGCTGACCTGTCGTTATTATGAACTTCATCTAAATATGAGCGATCACTGAGATAATTAGCAAACCATCTTGTCACGGAGTTATTAAAACCATAATAAAAAAAAATTGATAAAAGAAGAGATATGTTAATAGTATCAAAAACTCTCGAGAAATCTAACAATTTTAAGGTCCTTGCCATATATCCCTTGCAACTAAAATTTCGTCCACTATGTCAATTAAAGCCGTTGTAGTGCTGTGACCTTTTCTGAAACCGGATTGTTTATCAGGAATAATTCTATTCTAAATAGGAAGAGAGTTGTATACAACCCGCCTTTTTAATTATTTTACATAAGAATGGTAGAATACTTATAGGTCGTAAATCCTTAATTTGTTTGGGGTGGCCAGTTTTTATAACTGATTTAATAATAGCTATTTTCCACAAAGAAGGGAACGTTATTGTTTTATTAGATGTATTAATTATAACAGTAATTAAGGTTAATGTTTGTGGTAAATTTTTAAAGTAGATAAAGATGTGCCTGGGCATAAGTATGACGAGCATATATAAAATATTACACAAAAATTTGGCTGCAAAAAATTTATTTGCTTTAGATTCCGCATAACTTAAGCGTTATTGAAACACAGACTGGTGTCGATTGGTGCAAAAAATTATAAAAAATACAATCATGGCGCATCAAAATCTGTTTATAAAATATACACAGGTGATGAATCTTGGCTCTATGCGTATGACCCCGAAACTAAACAACAGTCAACGGTGTGGGTGTTCCAAAATGAGCCGTATCCAAAAAAAGTGATTCGTGCCAAGAGCATTTAGAAGCAAATGGTTGCTTGTTTTTTGTTATTAATAAACATGTGGTTACATTGCCACTACAGCATCGTACAACGTTTAATTCAGAGTGGTATACGATTATAGTTTCCTAGAAGTCTTTGAAGAAATAAGAAAAGACAACCGACGACGCAGAATCATTCTTCATAATAACAATGCTTGATGACACACACCGGCCGAAATAACTTGGTTTTTGAAAGGTCAAAAGACCGAATTGACGGGTCATCCGCCGTAAAACCCCGATTTAGTCCCCAACGACTTCTATTTATTCCCAAACGTGAACAATAAATTTGGTGGTCAACGTTTTTCGATCCGCGTAGAAGCTATTGACCAGTTCAAAAAGGCACATTTTGGAGATACCTCAATCAAAATAGAAAAAGTGCTATAAAAATTGGTTCCAGCGTATGCAAAAGTGCATCAGTCATCGTGGTGAATATTTTGAAAAGCAATAAAATAATATAGAATGATAAAAGTTTGTTTCTTTTTAACCGTCTTTAAAAAAAGAGGAGGTTCTAAATTCGACTGTATTTTTTTTTTGAAATTCCGGACACATAACTAGGAGCCCTTGTAAATGTGCTACATTATTTTAATTTATTATTTATTTTACAAGATTATTTTATATTGTGTACAAGAGTTCGTAAATAAACCAACTTATTTATCTGTTTCATTATCTAATACACGACACAAAGCAAATTGAAACAAAGACGATTGGATTATTATGATTGGATATGAAATGTTGTTGGAATAACTAAACGCGTGTAGAGAACATGAATTTATGTTTAAGGGACATTCTAAAAATACGTATAGTAATATAGGGGAAAGGAAATTTCATTTCATTTACGAAACGTAATTTATGACGAATATTTTCTCTAATTAGTTTTTATTTTACGTAAATTGTTGCGATAAAATTTAAAAGTTTGCAACTCATAAAATAAACCTCAAAATGAATTGTGATTTAAATTTATAAGCGTGCTCTTACTAATACTACAAATACATCTCGTTAAAAGTTTTGCAATCTTTTTTTTTATTTCAGGAATTCTCCTATTCTTCGGTTGGTATGGACATATTTTCACAATTTCGATCCACAGACATAGAAATCTTGGGTTAACAGTTGCGTAACCAGTTACATACTTATTCAAATATTTTTTCGGGTACAATAAAGTCAACACACCCATCTTGTTCTACTCAAGGCTTGATTAGTGGAGGGATTGGTGTTTGATGGCTCCATCACAAGATTTGTAAAAATGGATGAAATTTTTACTGCAACGTCATACTTCTAAAATACGAAAAACTTTTTCCCTGACGTAACGTAATAGTTGTTAAACATAATAGATGTTGTTATTTTGACGATTTTTATGTGGCATATGTTGCATAAAAGTCATAAAATTTTAATGTAAATTAGTTTATGAAAACCTTTATGAATTAGTTGTATATTCGATAGTGTCACAGATTTTATATAACTAGTGGTTACCCAGTGGTCGATGGTTCAACCATAATTCAATTAAATTTCAATTTTGAACGTTATTAAGGTTCTATAGTTATAGACTTCTATAATTTTGGATAAATTTTGCCAAGGCTACACAGTTAATTTGCCTATATTTTTCAAACAATTTATACCAATTCTAAAATAAAATAAAATTTAAATAAAAAACAAATACAAGAAATGGGGACTGAAATAAAGAATTTTTATTTTTTTTTATTGGAAAAAAAAACAGACAGTTTTAAAATATTCATTTTGACTTAAGGGCGGTAATAGTACTTTACCCTTTCGACAGCATGAAGTGAATGCCGTCCTGTCGCCTAAAGTAACTTCACATTAAAAACGTTTCGCAATGTAAAATCTGCATTCTAAATCCATTAACCCACTATCATAAGAAATCTATGAGAAAGTCTTGGGATGACGTTTAGTTTTAGCACATTTAAATGTATCTTTCAAAATTAATTCTTAATTTTGCTTACTACTAATTCATTTTATTAATTAATAAAATGAGTTCACATATTACAATCACTACAAGAATATAATATAAGAGAAGATCATTAAACCAGAAATAATAAATATACTTTTGGATCTATATGATATTGCAAGTGAATTTAGAATACTGCTACTTAGACAAATTATTCTAGAATAATCAAACTATGACTATGGTTATGTTTGACATTCAGTAGGACTACAGACATCAAAGACAAATCTCTACTGAGTTTGACCACTGACTTTAACCATAAGCAAAAGAGTATACATATTAAAAATTTACATGTTCGTGCGTGCAAGCATGTTTGCGTGTGCGTGAGTGTCAAACGCTTGGAAGTGTGTATAACATTTTTTTTTATTAATGTAATGTATTTCTAATGCGTATTATATAGAAATATTAGCTTTATATACTCCTTCTCTATACAAACTTTAACTATTCCCATTCTCCTATCACTGCGCGTGCGCTATATTCTTAAAAAGAGTACAAAATATTCTCTTCATGGATTAATACATAGACGTTAGATTCTATAAAAATATTTACAATAATTTTCACTACAAGGGATTACATAAAAATCGTTAACAAACCTCATGTTCAGAGGAAAAATCGGAATATTATGTGGTTATAATAATTAAATATATATAGTAATGTTTAAAATACGGCATGAATTAATAACTTACAATAGTTATTGAAACTAATAGATTATTTTACAACGCCAATTACAAAAATTGTAGGTCAAAAAAGTCACAAAGAAACCTGAAATCATAGGAATTAATTGATAATGTATAAACATAAGACACTGAACGATTTATATTCCATTTTTACATTGTATATTATTGAATGTATACAGAATTTGTGAAGTTTATAATTACACTACAATTTTGTTGTCTGTCCGCGTTTTTTGAGCTAAAAGGTGTACGCAGGGATTTTAAAACTACGTCTTATCTAATTTTCGTTTTTAAGTAATGACATTTTCTTTGACAAAATATATTTTATGATTACAATCCTAATAAAGTTCGCTTTATATAAATTTCAATACAATTTCCAATAGATCTAATACTACTGCAAGTTTCTTCATTGTACTGGTAAGGAGATAGCTTAGGGATTGAGATCGGCTAAGCTTCAAATGCCTCTCGTGCTTTGGAAGCGAGCTTCATGGACTTAATACTAATTGGTGATAATTTATGCAACATCCAGTCATTAAGCGCGGTCGATTGAGTGAATTTGCATGTCAATTGTGTAGCTATATGCGAATACGCGAATTCCATAAGGCGGTATTGTTATTTATAAGTCAATAGCAACGTTACAAATGTATATGTGTATTCACGAAATATTAAACTGTTTAATTATATATAATACGGTTATTTAACATGGCTAATTATATATGTATACATGTATATAAAATAGAAATACGTAGCAAGTCATATGTTATATTGTCTGTTATGATCTACTATGTGAATGTGCTGTGCAATCTGTTTCTCATTCTCTTTTTATTTAATATTTTTATAATGATTAACGGTTGTGACGAAATTGTACAGACCGGTGTATTTAATTCGTGTTTACTTTATTTCATCAAATCAAAAAAGTCTGTGTTATTATTATTATAATTATAATGATACAAATGAAACAGTGAAGTTTGTGCCGCGGAAATTTGCAAAACAATGAGTAAGGCCCCGTCGCACTCGCCTTAGACAGAGCTTTAGGTCCTGTCCGCACTGCGAAATGAAATTAACAAGGAAATAAATCAGCATCGCATCAAATCACAGATTATTTGGGCCAATTTTAAATAGTTAAGATTGATTTTCACTATTGTTTTTCATTTTATAAAAATCTATCAATTGTGGACGTAAATATAAAAATTCAGGTCTTAGTGTTTCAAATCACGAAGAATGAAATCACAAGGAAAAACTGCAAAAATAAGTACAAAAAAAAAAAACTGCAATATCTGCGATATTTTCGAGGGCTGGCAGCTCACCTGCGAGGTTTAAAGGCGTTTATATCAAAGGCGGCGCGGCGAGCCAGTTCATACAATATTCATACCCGGTATAAAAGTTACCATCAGTTGACTTCCCGTTTATACATGCCGCGTGTCTTGGACAAATAAACCGGTTATTTTATATTTTAAATTCTAGCGTGCTGCAACTTTGAAGGGGGCGAAGCTGGATGAAAATTTGTAAGCGCATTTTCTATATTTTTAATAGATTTATTTAGAAATCTAACTTCTTTTGTATTTGGTCTCATGACGGAACTTTGCAGAAATTTTGTCATATACCTTGTCATCAAGATAGCGTCCACAATTCTCGCGGGATACTAATGAAACTTGGCACTTATTCTATAGGTCATTAGCTTGAACGGCTTAGAAGATGAGCTAACGGCTAATAGCTTAGAAATGGTTGCCGTTTAATATGAAATCTACGCTCATTATGGATGCCCAGTGGCCTTTTTTTATACATGTACTTTATATGGGTTTCATTATTTGCCTCCTATTTGAACTGCGTATCTGTGAGGTCGTCTTTTAAATTCAAAAACTCGACTCCATACCATAATAATCATGCTATTGTGACACATCTCTTGTAGTGCGCATTACCTAGAAACGATACATTTAGGGAAGGTTTTTTCAATGTATTAATGAAATTGGAAAATGAAGTAAAATAATATTCCAAAAATTCAATATTGATGGTATAAAATAATTTGGCAATAACAGCAACAAAGAGAGATCGAGTCGTGAGCGCATTACGTTTAAATCAAAATGTATCCGGTTCGAACACTGATTATAAGTGAATTAATCAAGTATTTGCAATTGAAGTGAAAATAAAAAACTATTTGGACTGTGCTTGAGACAGCATGTTAAGCTGTTAGTATTGGACGATTGTATTGATGACACTGGCCTTTAACAGATCTTGGGTAATTTGCACTGGACCAAAGAGGAAAACTTTAGATCTAAACCGCTCAATCTATACTAATGTCTAAATATGTAGGTTCTATCTGCACATACTTTTTTGTCAGATTTTGTGATAAATAGTCGTTTTATAACTCACTGAACCCAATTCTTTTATTTTTAATATTTTTGTTTATTAGTACCTCCTTTAATAGCTTAAGTACCATACGACCTATCTAAATAAATAAATAGTACTTACATAGTAAGAAAATTTGATTACTCAAATACCATATACGATACGATACGGTTATACGATATTTCGAAATACCATATGGTACCTGTAAAATATATATATATATACATTATTCTAATGTGAACAAAAACTTGGTACATTCAGATCATAAAAAAGAAGAATAATTTTTAAATCCAACCAAGGGGGCAGGTAATAGAATATTATGGAAGTGTAAATGTGAACATGCGAATTTTCTTCTGTTATTAAAGTGACATCACTATCACTACCAAACGTTAAATAATCGCTAATATTCTTAATATTTGGAGACGGCGAGTTCACGAGACAATTCATGGTAGTCGATCCATTCATAATAGCAAACTGCTAGACGCCCATCAATCACGGGGGTAAGACAAAGTGACTCGCCGTGTTCAGAAAAAAAAATGTCAAACGCATTAATCATAATAATTTATAATGCGCCCGCCGGTGAGCAGACTCAGAAGAAACGAAACCACCCAGCGGCTGTCGCGAAGACCGAGCGGGATGGAAATTTTACTCTACCTGATGATGTTCTGTCGTTGACAATAGACCTTCGCCTGGCGAGCGCGAATTTGCGTAACGTCTTATAATTACTGAAGTTTACGTTCGTTTCATTGAGTCTAGTTTAAAAGAGGCTCACCGCGTAAAAGCTTCCGGTGTTGGTACAAAATATAAGCACTTATTTGCCCGACTTCAAAGCCCAAAAATGGTACTTGAAATTACAACTGAAATTTCTTCTCAACTTGACATAAATAAATTGTAACCGCTATTAATTTTCAGCCAAACGCATCTTCTATGAATCATCAAATATACGAAAGTAAACTTGAACTTTTTTTATGCTCTTCGTAAAGTTCTTATGAAATTAGAAATATTGTTTTTTTTTTATAATCATGCAGCGCCAGGCACTGACATTCTACTTACAAAGACAACCTTCCCCACGATCTTGATTCAGGATAAAGAGACCCATATCCCTACATAAAACCATATGTTGATGTTTTTGTTTTGCAAAATATCATTGTAATATTGTTCCTATAAAGTTGCAGAGCACGCTGTAAAAAATATCATGACACTATTACGTTACTGTGCTGTGTATTTCATCTATTATTGTGTGCAATAACTTTTTATATGATATTTTAATAAAAAAAGTATTCAATAATTGAACTTATTACTAGCAAAGTTACATTCTCATTTTTTCATGCACTTTTTTGAAACGGTTTCATTTCACAACTATAGCACTAGACGTTTCATGACTAATGATAAAAAATAATTTTATATAAGGTGGCATTGACGTGAATTTAATATTTTAGTATCCCTAAACAGCTTCATATCGGAACAGCAGAAAGGTTGAGACTAGATGATTTCAGCTTTAAGAAATGTCAAGTAAAACGCGTAGACTTTCTCCTTTGTACATAATCGAGTCGAATATACGAAAGAGTTTGACGTCTTTTACTAATTTTGTGAATTATTTTGCAATCATGTACCAGCGTCGATTCCAACATTATCTCGTGCGTAGTCGAATGGAAGGAATCACGCACAGATTGCTATATTTATTTAACAATTTCAGCCAAAAAAAATTAACGTGTATTTTCTTTCTAATGTCCTTATTGATAAAGAACGACATTAAAAGTTCCTGGCCTCCTTTTTACGTATAACGACCGAAACTGCTTCGTGAGACGAGTTTCTTGTTTTGAAAGGTTAAGAATTTGTTTAAAACGGTCTGATATGCATGCACTTCTTCCTATATGGTGAAAAAATACACCTGAATTGAAAATTGTGCTAATACTTCTCCTATATCAAGTAATTTTGAGAAATTATTGAAAAAAAAAGAAGGCTATCAGTGCGTCTTAACCGAAAAATATCAATATTTCAACGAACTCTTATTATCAATTTAGTTACATTTTATAATTAAGTATAATTTAGTTGTATCACCAGGAATTTAGATATTCATCTAATGTTATGACCGTCGTAGTAGCACTGTTTTGTATGTAAAAATACAACTATATTTTACTAATGCTTCTCTCATATGCTTATTAGGCATAAATTACTAGTACTTAAATTTTGTGCTATATATTATGATCCCCATGTAGTTTGAGGTAGTACATCGCTACAAGCTTGTAAAGTTGTAGCGGTGTTTCAATTTTTCTACCTACCAAATTCTACAACTAATTATAAATGTTAGTCTTCGCGATAAAGTTGAATAAAATATATAGTTTAATAAATTATGACCAAGCAATTGTTGTTTTTTCGGTCGAGATAACTAAAAAAGATGTAATACATGTTAAATATTAAACTCAATATAGAAAATTAAAGAGTCGCATTCAAAGAATAAGTTAAGAATTTTAAACGAGTATCACATATCTATTAATGTATTTAAGGGAATTACAGCGTTTCTGAGAATGCACCTAACACACGTACATTTCGCGTATCCTGAAAATGTACTTCTAGAGACACATGCGAGTGTATAATTTGCGTTGTACAAAGTGTGGGCTGTAGGGCGGCGCGCGGCGGGGGCCGGTGTGCCCACGTTAATTATCCGGATGGTCCCACGGCTCGCACCTGGAACCTTCGAGAAATTTATGGGGTAAGATATTCAGTGTGTATAACCTGCTTGAGTATGCTTCGCTTGCTTTGATATTGTGCACACCTTGAGTCATGGATTTATTGCTATTTCTAAAAATTAATAAGAAAAGTTTTCTCCTGTCATAATTTGTGTGTAGTTTAAAAAATATATTTTACACATTTATTTAAACGTTATACTCGAATGAACTAAATGATGACAGTCTATTTTAGAAGACAATGACACGTGAAAGTTTATGACAGCACACTCGTAAACGACTTTCAAATGAGTGTTAGTGTTTATTTAATGTTTAATATTTTTTGCAATTGTTTGTGTTTTCAAATATTTTTATGAAGGTTAGAGTTAATTTAAATTAAGGTGATTTAACTCAATTTATTGTATGTATCTGATTTCACTTTAAAGAATGGATTCAGATGTAAGGCAAAGTATAATGTTAAAATGTTATTTAACATGCCCAAATATGATAGTGGACGAATCCAAGGTTACCGGTTCATTTTCTTGCTACAGCCACTTTGGCTATAGCATATAACATTGGCTATAGCATTTTTTTTTATAATATTTTAATTTACCAATCATTATTTAAATTAAGATTAGATTATTAAAATTACTACATTATACATAAAAAATACAATTAGAATAAATATTAAGAAACATTTTTAGTCGCTCGATGGCACAATCACATCGTGAGTTTTTAAATCGTAATTGTTATTACTAATATGTTTACTACTTGTTATTATTAATATTACTAATTTAATAATTAGTAATATTAATAATAACTTTACTTGTTATCTCTAATATTACTAATAGAAATTCGTCAATAAAATAATGAGGCCGACAGTCAAGAACTATTTATTTGCGTATTAAAAAAAAATTCTACAGCCAGTAGACTTCGCCTCTAAGTCGAGGCGCATAACAACGAAGTTTCACGTCAGACAGTACAAAATATCGTCGCACGTTTTCATCCAATTTGGCGGAGTCTGCGGAGTTGCGTGCGGCACGTGTGCGTCTCAAATTAGAAATTCGTATTAATTTACGGCTTCGGCCGACGCCAGCGCCGCCGCCGTCGGGGGGATAAACAACGGATTATCTCACGGGCCGCGTGCGACGAAACATCGATTGTTTCCGAAACTTGCTGCTAGATCCTGCTAATATTATAAGCAGGAAAGTTTGGGAGGTTGAATGTTTTGTAGATCTTTCGCGGAAAAACTTCCATACCAAGTTTGATGTAACTTTACAGCTATATTCGTACATGAGAATAAAATATAATTTATTAATATATTAGCTTTTCCATCATTACGTTGAAATTAATTTAAGTACGGAATAAAGATCGGGATCGAAAGCGAGACTGGACGTATAAAACTAAACCCTTTTCTCTTTACCTTTTCACCGACTATGTTAAAGCTAAAAAAGAAGGTGTTAAATTCACGAATTTATGTGAATAGTGTCTATGGAATCGATCATGCATCTTATCGCAAATATTCATAATCTCCTTCTTTTTTAGAACAACTTTGCCAAAGAAACTATATGTAACGGCGATTTAAGCTATCGACGCGTAAGCTCACACCTTGGATTTCTTTCACAGTCGCCTCTGAGAACGGATTTCTCGCGGTGTGTAGGCAAAATGATGGACAGCGTTTACTGACGAACTGACTTCTTATTACAGCCGAGCTTCACTAGTGGCGGTCGGAGTACAACTGCGACGGATGCATTATTTTTGTTTTGTAATTCTCTCCATGCGAAGGGGTAGGACGTCAAAAACCCGTTATGGGCAGTCCGTGCTCCCGGGCGCACGGGGTGTGTCCGACTCGCACGGACTGAAAACACCCTGAAACACTAAGGCGCCTGCCGTTAGCCCGTAGGCTTTTACAGCTTCATTTGAAGCGGCCAGGAGGCACAGTGGTGTCAACGGCGCGAAAAATCGTTGAAACTCTTCCGGGTTACCACAACATAATAACATTGTAGATAAGGATGGTGTCCGGGGAAGAGGCATAATAACTAAATTATTATCTTGTAAATTATTATCTTTGCCATCCCCTCCAGTAATGGAGGGGATGGCAAAGAACCACGAAGGGCGGTTAAACACTAACGGTTCCGATAGAGGGCGTAGACCCTTAAAACACTGAATTTAAGTTTAAATTTAAACATGACATATAATCGTTATGTAAAGACGTAACGTAACATGACTGAATTTAATTTAATTAAATTCGGAATTGGATCGTACACCGATGACAGAGTTTGATCGCTGACCGTCGACTCTGAGCGAGTCCGTCCCCCAAGGACTGCTACTGGTTAAACTTGCGATGCACCGATTCCACTGCAATTTATAGATGGCGAATCCGCCTGCACATAAAAATTGTACATATTTTATTCGAGGGGGTGTGGCCGTGCACTTTGCATTTTTCATGCATAAGCGCCACATGCGCTCGTTACACCGATTTGCTGTCGTACAGTAACGACCGCCGCGGTTCTCGGCCTCTGATTGGTGCCCCCTGCCAAGGCACAATTTATATGCAACTCATATGCACATCACAATAATTTCGTATTTATAATTAAATGCGACAAAATACGATGTACACAATAAAACAAACTAGACAAGAAATTCCATTAAAACACAATAAATATACAAAAATAGACAAACATTACAATAATCACTACCCGGGTAATAAAACACAACTATTGAAATTATTTAATTAACACACATAAAAAATACGAAAAAAATACAAATAATTCTTAACCTAAGTCAGTTCTTATAGAACAAAATAATATATATTGTCCAATTAAACACTAATAGCACGGCTGTCCGTTGAAGTAGCCGTTTCTGAGAAAAATAGTTTAGAACATGTAATAAAAATTTACGGTCTTACAACTCTTGAAACTGTAGACGGTCTTGGGTTATGCTGCATCTCTTCATCTAACCGCAAAGAGTAGCGAGTGTCCTGCGACGCACAGCCGCATACGGTCGTCGAACTTGCATGGAACTTAAGTATTTTGTTTATTTGCTGTTTTTTATTGTTTTACGATATATACGTTTTTTTGTTTTGATATTATAGTATAAATGTTACTATTATGATATTGACGATTTTGAAACTAAGATTGTGTGTAATTAATGTTGAGTGTTAAATAACAATGTCTTTCATTGCTATCAAATATGCAAAACTTGATTTATTGTTGGAGAGTTTTATAGAGGTGACATCTGCGGCTATAAGCTTTCTCTTATAGTGACATTTACCCTGACAGCCAACAACCTATGAGTCCGCAAGTAATATTGCGTGCTGTGTATCGTTTACGCTATAATTTCCCTTAGTTTATTTATTTTTGTTCAAAGGAGTGTGGAACACATGTGTAAATAAGAGGTTAATTTAGTAATACCATCGGCGATCTTTACAATACTGACAATATTAAGTGTCATTTGAAAGTAAGTGACTAGATAAATTCTTAAAAAAATAACATATCGCGGAACTCAAGATCGGGGAAGAATTCGAGTTCGTTACATGCCGCCTCCACCTAACGACCGTGCCTGGGCTTCCAGCCTGGCCGAGCAATTATTAGGGTTGTGTCTAAATTTTTTATAAGAGTTTTTTTATTGAGTTATTTTTTTATAGATACTTTGGCAAAGTTATTCTAAAAAAGAAGATCATGAATAGTTGCAAAAGTATACATGATTGATTCCATCCTGTGTACGTTCTTATATGTGGTAAATGTGATTTTTTATAACAGGTCTTAATTTTTTATAAAATTATATGCCTCTAATATAACAATTAAAAATGTATTTATAATTCAATCGATTCGTTTACTAATTATTTGAAATAAAAGTTTTTTTTTCTCTCCAACGGTATTTCTCGAATCAAATCATTTTGATGGACTTTTCAGTATGAAATAAGTTTTACTGGGCCTTAAAAAATATGACATTTTATTGAGAATCTTCTTAAAATTTTATGTTACTCAAAAAATGTATTACAGTTTTTTGAGACTATGAAAAAAGTCGACCGGTAGAGCTTGCATTGCCACGAATTCTAAAATAAATGAAATGTTTTGAATACCGTGAACAGAATCTTAATCAGTAGATTCTGGTTATTTGAAAAAACATTATTTTTTCTAATTTTTCTTCGACACTATTCAATCAAATTAACCAATTTCAGTTGTGTTTTAGGAATTGATAGATTCATAATTTTTAGTCATGCGAAAAAATTACTATATTTATTTTTTTATTTAAATAACTAATCCATTAGACCTTTCACAGTTCCATTTGTTGAAAATTCTAATTGGTTGAATACAGCCTAGTTTAATAGCAGTCGACTAGTCGATTGTTCAAAAGATATAGAAAGCTTCACACACACAAATACGCACACACGCAAACACACACACACACACACACACACACACACAAGGACGCACGCACTCACTCATGCAAGCATAATCAGATAAACAGACCTCATTTTAAAAACTATCAGAATATTTTGCTAGTATCTTAAGACGTCATGAAAAGGCAAATCTTGATAATTTATGTTTTATGATATTTCTGTATATTCGATTTCATATTTGTGTATGTATGTATCAAGTATACTTTTTTTATAGGATATCAATGAGCTATTCATATAAAGAACACAAACAATATTCTGCACATAAATAGTGGCTCAGGCTGTACCATTTTAAATATGAATTATTTCGGAGCGAGCATAAGCGAACGTCTATAATATTAAAAGGGCTCTTACAAATTAATCAACGACTGTGCAGTAAATACAGATGCAACATAAGAGCGTCTCGTAACAGACATATTAATGCTTTTTTTTTTCTTTGACTTTATTTTGTATGCAGGTCGGAAAAATTCCATAAATCACATAGCTGTATTCCGAGCGAGGAGGGCGCCCCGACAGACGCAAATAAATTGTCGCCTCCGCGCCTCCGGGAGCGAGATAACGAAATTATTTATATCTTATTATGTTCTGTAATACAAATTGGTCGAAAAACTCGCGATTAGGCTCGATGCGCGCGAGAAAAATGCGCGGGGCGGAAGCTTTATGGCGTGCTGCGGATTCCTTAGAATAAAATTACGTTAGATACTTTGCTATTAAGCTTTCATGTACATAATTAAAATTTTCAATTTCAAAGTGGTGCGGCAGTTCTTCGGTATATAACGTCTTAATTTTTGACTATGTAGTCTTTGTAACTTAAACATTTATTTTATCTTGATTAACTTTCTTCAGCTCTTCCGAAAAAGGGCTTTCTCTTAGCTTTAAGTTATTGTAGTTTGCGTTTGTAGAAAAATACTTTTTGCTTAAAACGCTATACCAAGATCGCCGTATATTTATGTTTTGCACTTAGATACTCATAGAAAAAATGCTCCGAACGAGTATGTTTTGTAATGGATTGTAAGAGCTTTCATCAGTTGTCAAGATTAGAGAGAGTCCTTATTGTGTCAGCGTGCTGGAGCACACCTCGCCACAATCTTTATATTTGAGGTTGGAGGATTTGGATCATAAGCCCCTCACGTCGGCCCGGCGCGGGTTGCGGGTTGCGGACTGATGACAACCGTACCACTAACAGGGTGACTACGTCGGAAGCCGACGGCTTTAACTTAAGTTCATTTAATTTAATAACTCATTACGCAATGCGCCCATGGTCAAGATTTAACCTATTGCCTTTCCGTTTGAAGACAAAGCTGTTAACTGCTAAATTACCACCACTTAGAGAGAGAGATAAATCCTATATAGGCTTACTAAACGAAATGTAATAATTTGAGACTAAATGACACTTACGATAGAACATATTTCTTTAACACGTTTTATAAGTTTGTAAAGCAATCTCAATAACCACATTTCACATAATTGACGTATTGATACTTGGAATTTTGTTGTTTTTGTCAGATGATTGTAGCATGCGATAGATATCGCTTCACAACAGATGTCGCTTTTCATACACAAAATTACAATTTACCGCTTACAGATGGCATTATTCTTGACCATAATAGAAGAACCATAAAGGATATTAAATAATTTCAACAACAAAATAATATAGAGTTCATGTTTTTTAAAATTTAGAGCTCAATAACTCCAATAACACTTGACCTTATAGGCTACTACTGAAGCTTTTTGGTACTTTCGTGCTCAGTCTTCAAAAATTTACATCAGATATAAATTATTGATTTTGGCTCAAAAAGTTGATATTAAGGTTTTTTTAAGCTCTCTGAGCTCAAAAAATATAATTTTAATACCTTTTAAATTCTTTTAATGCAAACATCTATATTTATTTAAATATATTATTTATAATTTTTAAACTAAGATATCTGAGGGTGATTTTGATGTACTTTGCGACATTTAATGCAATTTCTTAAGCAAAGAAATCTGACGGATACCAAATATCAAATCAACAAGGACTTTAGAAATGATTTTGAAAAAAAATCTTTTTTACACCTTTTCCGAAAAAATAAAATGTTTTTTGAATGTATCGGTGACGATATCTATCGAACGAAAAAGCCGATTTTAATGAAATTGACGGCGTCCGACTTTCGACTTTGATTTTTAAAGAAAACAACCGGTTAAATTTTTGAATTCATCGGTTTGTAGTTTAAAAAATATTATTGAAAATAGTTTTTAAACTTTTTTCCCACAAATCTCTTGAAAAAATCAACTGACTTTGATGAATTTAGTAACAATCATCTTTGTCTTTATGGAGAACAGAAGGATGGAGTAGTTTATAAAATATTGTAATGTAAATAAAATCAAAAATATCTTTATTTTGTATGTCATAAAATTACACTTGAAATACGTCATTATGGTATTCTTTTGGTATTAACATTAACACCCATTCTGAATGCTCTGATTCATTTTTCGGTTTTGCTCGAAAATACATGATAGATAGTCAATAAAACTAGCACAAGATTTGAAAATTACATGAAACATTCGAGCAGTTCAGTCTCACAGGTTTTCTTTTTTGTTAATATGTCCAGATACGGCATAATAGTCCTTACCACATAATTTTTTTTTAATGAAAGTTTTAGATTCATGAAATGTCTAATATTGAATTTCATCTGCGACCTTATTATAAAAGCCCACACATGGCTTCTTAAATGATTTGCTAACTTTATTGAGTCTTTATGAGCAGCAAGGTCATTTTTATATCTAGTGTTAATATTATGAATGTCGCTCATTTCTTGGAACGAATTTATATTTCTTATGACATATACCAGGTTTATGTTTATGTACCGTGGTAGTACAGTTAAAATATTAATTTCTTTAAATTTTTTTCTGGGAGATGCAGTTAGTCTCAAGTTGTAAGTTGCACATATAGCCCGCTTATGCAGCACAAAAAATGTGTTTATATCGGCTGCATGACGTCATAACACAATTTCAAAGGTCATGAGACTATGAAAGGAACTAAAATATACTAATCTCGCGGTGCTTTCATTTGTAAGCCATCGAATTCTTTTGACTGCATATACTGTAGAACTAAACTTTTTCGCCAATTTCGTTATATGTAAATTCCACTGTAACTTAGTATCTAAAGTCCAACCAAGAGATAGGGTCGTGTCCACAATGTTTAGTATTTTGTCCCTGACCACTACGTATGTGTCGATCAATTTAGTGTTAGACTACAAAAAGTTAATTATTTTTGTTTTCTTCTCATTGAGCAAAAGATTGTTAATTATAAACCACTCGAGTACTTCTAATATAGTTCTATTTACTTCGTCAAAATCTGGTTGTTGTCTGTTAATCTTACAATGCAAGGAAGTACCATCAGTAAAGAGTACAATCCCATGCTCATCCTTCACAAGATGTCGTAGATCAATGATATAAACTGGATATAGAAATATTCCAAGAACTGAACCCTTTGGCATACTCATACTGAATGCAGATCCTGAAGACCTTTAACCATTAATATCAACACTCTGAATTCCGCTCCGAATTCTAAGGGTCGGATATACTACCGGATATAAATACTGATATTATTTAACTGTGCTTCATTAGATCTGAAAACACACCACCATCAACACAAGCATTAAAAATCATTAAAAAGTACGAAGCAATGCAGTCTATTATTGAATTAATTATATTCATAGAAAAGCCATCAATATCAGCGATATTTTTCATTTTTATAGTTTTAAAGGACTTAAAAATATCATTATAATTGACACGTGCAAGTTCAAACACAACGCCACATTCATCGACATGATTTGTGTTTTTTAAAACATCTATTAAGGAATTCAGCGAGAGTGGGCGATGACTTTAAAAGTTGTATAGTTATAATTGGAGCAGTCGTAACAAAAATTTTCAAATGCAAAATATACGTCTATACCTTCGTTTAAAATTTTATCGGCTATTTTTATTCAAAATTCTTAATGACGCATTCTGAGTTTTCCAGTTTCGCTATAGATTAAATTCTAAGTAGTTTCAATTATATCTTTACTTTTGTATGCTTTAAGCGCGAGCGTAGCTATGCTTCTATTGTCGCCTGAAAATCCCGTGTAATCACGATAACTACAAAACTATTTAACTTTTAAACTTAATTTCTTTTTCAATCTTATTACTAATCAATTAGGAATAATTGTATTGAAAATCATAGCGTAATATAGTACCGAATATCTGTAATTGAATTTTTTAACTCGCAGTTATTCATGTTTTGATCTGTCATTTCGCTTAAATATCTAAAATGGAGATTGAAATGAATGTTTTATTTTTTGTAACTGCCAACAGATGGCGGTAGTAATATTAAAAATAAAACAACTATTTTTGTCCGAGGATCATTTGTACGATTTAGTTCAACTGTTTAGCTTTAAGTCGCGCGCAGGATGCCCAGGTTCAAATCTGTCCTAGAATTTGTTTATTTTTATTTATTTTTAATTACTTTCAAACGTTTTAATTAATTCCAAAGTTATTTTTAATGTAATTAGTAATACGTTTATATTAATAACAATTATTGTATAATAAAATAAATTAGTGACTTCGGGAAAGTCTTGAAGAACTTCAAAAAAGGATTTTTGGTGAAAAGCTAGGATATTATCATTAACCTTTAATTTAAATAACATACGTATGTCACGAGCGCTTAAGGCGTGCACATTTGGTTTTGCCAAATTTTTTTTCTATTTTATTACAGAGATATATTGGTTTTGCGGCTGCGCATACACATTTAAATATTTTGGAATAGTTTCACATATAATTTATAAACGTATTCGAATAATTATACAATCTTTCCTCGTAAATTTCGTATGATCTACGCCTGCTAGTATGAAGGCCCACCATCGCCCAATCGCTAAATGATAGGTATTTTTAACATTAACATTTTTTGATCTAAAAACTTTATTACGTTCAGACTTCGTCAAAGTCAACAATTAATCATGAATTTCATTAGGGTCGTTATAATACTTTCATTAGGGTCATTATAATACTTCATATTAGACAACTTTATTAGTACATTGTTTCTGAACTGCTCAAGACGACCAACGTTCACAGGTACGATTTTTATTTCACGTTTTGTATTTTTTTCAGTATTGACTTCCAAAAACGTAGCTAGTTGTCCACAATGGTCAGATGATAATTTTATTTATTACTAATGATATCAATTGAACAAATCGACCAATTTTTGTGCAGTTTGCGGCAATAGATACAACTGTTTGGAAATACAAGCAGAAGTTACTGAAAACAGTAGCTTTCCAATTTTAAGAAAACTTTTAAATTTTCATCGAGGGATGTCAATAAAATTAAATTAATAAAAATGGAAATAATGAATTTCGTATTGATAACGCATTGAAATAAGATAAATATGGAAAAAGACTTAACGTAAACACTTTTGTTTTTCCTTAGATGAGTACTAAAGATAATAGTAGGAAGGATAAAAATGGGCCATAAAATTTTATGTAGAGGTTACCATCAGGTATACTGCCTAACGGCACAAAACTATTGACGACATAACATTATCTACTATAAATAAACAAAAACCGCCTTAAGCTTATGGTTCAGTGAATTAAGTAAAGAATTACGAGCTTTAATTGTGTTCCCAAAAAAAACGGAATACTTAAAGTGGAAAAAATTAAAATGTGACCTGCAAATAACTTAGAATTTTGTTTCTTCTGAGTCTTAATTCTACTTTTTTAGTATGATATCTTTAGAGAGATAACACTCCATATGACAGGGTCCGCTTAGGTTTTGAAGATATATCGTCTATACTGTCTATAAAACTTATTCGGGTATTTCACTCTTCCAGTTTGGGTAAAATACCAAGAAGAATCCAAGTTTTAAATTAAGACCTATGTTTAGTATTTGCAGTGATAATAAATAATCAAATGACAAATTATCACTTTCGTGTCTTAATCCTACGGTATTAAAATTTAGTAGTTACAACCTGCAGTTTATTTATATTAAATTCTGACAAAACTTTGTACGGTTTCATGAGAATCGGTTAAGAACAGTCGTCGAAAATCCTTCGCAAGATTTGACACAAACAAAGAAATTTGCGAAGTGAAGCTGAATAGAATAATAACATATTTTCCTCACATAATAAACTTGATGTTTACTAAAATAATTATAAATAAAAATGAAATACTGAAATGAATTGGATAATTTATTAAGGCACAACGTGTATACCAATTCGTGAAAGTGTGGGGTGATACGTTGTTTTAATTTTAACACAAAATGCTGGACTTTATACATTTAGCTATATCTGTTAAAAAAAAAACGAGAAAATTTTATGAATTGGACACGACGCTATGATCAGAAATATTCTGTTTATTTTATTTATCAGATGTTTTTAGATGGCGACTGAATCGAGATGAGATATAATTTATTTCATGTCGCTGTGGACGAAGATGCGACAATTGCGAAATAAACTATAAAAGCAGCGCATATTTTTAGATAGTGTATACTTGTGAGTACATTGTGCTCGAAGTATTTTTGCGTGCATTGTGTTTCTTCATGTTCATAAATAAAGCTATAACTGTGATAATTATTATATAACAAAAATTATAGAATTTAAATTAAATAAACAAAAATCATCAAACACTATTTGATGATTTTAAAGCATGAAGTGTACAACACACTTCCTGCTTTAAAAATAATAATTTCATAATTAAATGTAATTTAAAATATATTTTAATTCTGTGAACGTTTCCCATACCTATAAATAGAAACTGGGGATGATTGCTACACCACCTTTTTTGAAGACTATTGAATGCCAGATTCCCTAAATCAGTAGACTAACGTCTTTTATAAAGAAGTTAAAAAATATTTTACCTTCGAAATCTATACGAAACTGTTATTCATCTCTCATAAACTTAATATGACAACGAGACAAGACAGACCACATCACTACCACAGGGGATAGCCACAGGAATCCAGTCACAGCCCATAGTCACAAAAATCCAGTCTCTAGCGTAAGAACCGCGAGTCTAGTTTTGGTCTCCAGGTATTAAAATTCGGAACGAGCTAGCACTGGAAAGCGGCCAAATACGGTGTGCAGACAGGTAAATAACGCTGCTGTGTTTTCACAAACAATCTAATGCGATCGCCGCTACTCGCCAAGTGGCGGATTAAATTTTGAAGTAGATTAAACTTTGTTTTTCTCTCAAAGCATGCAACTTGAATTACAAATGAGTTTTCATTACTAATTTTCTGTGACACAATCGAAATAGGTTTTTTATGGAATCAAATTTAGCGTAGTCATTATTCTAGCTTTTAATAATTCTTTTTAACTTACAGTCCCAAAATCATCATTGAAATATATTAACTAAAAAGGGACCGAAATAGGTACAGTTGACAAAAGAATAATGTAAATGTAAATGAAACTAGTTGAATTAAAAGCGTTTTCAGACTGATAGATTTTTGAATAATATTTACTCTATTATTTGGAAAATGTGTTTATCGGTTGTTACTAAACTCTACACAGAGTGAACTGATGTTTATTTACGGATAGGTCTGTTCTATTTTTTTTTATGTCAATGAAACTAATGTAGCGTAACTGGGGATTAATTGGATGTAGTTGATGTTTATCCGATATATAATTAGTACGACCGGTAGAAATATTAGAAACAGAAAATTGACAGAAAAAAATATACAACTATAATAAAAAGCAAGTGAAATTTGGTGTTGACGATATCATAATGATGTATGTATTAAGGAGATTTATAGAAAGAACTTACAAATTGGTGCGTTGTATAAGTGTCCATATAAAATTATAAAAAGGGTATAGTATACCATATAACAATTTAATCAGTTATTAGAAGACTGCAATGTATCTCACTTAAAAAGGTTTCACTTTAAATAATGCCAAGGTGACATTTTTGTAAGATATGTTGTCTGTAATAAATGTAATTTAAATACAGAATAAAAGTCTATTATAACTGGAATAATTTATATTGTAATGAATATATTTGTTACTTGTGTAAACATGACTTTGCTTTTGACAGGTCATATGTGTTCTAATAATATGCATTAATAGTTACTGAAAACTTTATTCGAACACCAATTAAATGCTAAAGGTAATATCAAACATTGAGTAATCCTAATACGTGTTTTGTATACTTCATATAATAGAGCCCGGGGAGATGTATGTGGGTGTGTATGGTAAATTCGACCGACATATGATGGTCCGGGGCCGAAAAAACAGATAAGTTGTCAATAATAATAGTAATATAATACCTTCGGATATAGATACAGCACCATCTGGTGCCAAATTAAGCAACGGGGTTTGTGCTGTGGATACCAGGTAGTTGATATATTACATAGAGACGCTCCGACTCAAGACAAACATAATTTTTTAATTAAATAAACTAATGTTTGTCTTGTGCGGGAATCGAACCCACGCCTCCAGCGCAGCGAGAGGGTTACTACCAACTGCGTCAATCAGGTTGTGTTCTCTGTTATTCGAGTTGGTTTACTAAGCTTGAACGGAATTTGTTTCTATTAACTTCAAGATATCTAATACCTTTAAACGATCAATTCTTGTATATATATGTGTGTGTGTGTGTGTGTGTGTGTGTGTGTTTGTGTGTGTGTGTGTGTGTGTATATATAATAATATAAGTTGGAGCCGTTTCCGAGATTCTGATAATATATATAATTAGAAACGGCTTCAACGATTTCCATAAAATTTAGTATGCAGGGAGTTTCGGCGACGATACATTGATCAAGCTTGGTTACATTTTTAGTAAACCTCGTTTTATTCGTGTTTTCAGGCAATGAATTAGAATGCGAAGATAAATTTAGCGACAATCTACAATATTATAACAGACAGTTGGGAAATCCGGCGGCCCTGAAACCAAAAGACCCCGGTTCGATTCCACTTGATTAATTTATTCAAATTATTTATTATTTTTTTTTAATTTCTTCTTTTGTGGGACGTCAAGTTTCTTCTTTTGGCAGAAAAAGTTTCTTTTTTCGTGAGAGAACTATTATTAGAAGCAACTAACTGCTTTACCGACATAGTAACACTAACGCTACTTAACAATTGATAGCGTTGTTAAGCAGCTCTAAGCCAACGAGTGTTTGGTTTGAGGTTACACAAAAAAAAAATCAGTTCTTTACTTGTGTTATTGATAAAATACATGTCTTTTTAACTAACGTGTTCACTTAAAATACCTAAAAGATCTTTGAAAAAAAAACGCGATAAGATCGAACAATATTTTTCATATTTAATCAATATGTAATTCGCATCTAAATATATTTTCCATAAAACACGATTTACAAAACAAAAAAATATACCGAGCAAAGCTTGATCATTCAGGTATTTCCGTTTAAATGAATGAACCCTTCTTAAAATATTGTTGACGATGGTTAGTACCACTACCAGCAATACATAAGGTAAGGCGTTCCGTTAAATTTCATATTAATAATATTTTAAAAGAAGGATTCTTTTCTTATTAAATGGATATACAATTTCGATATCTATACATATTCTTTTATTATGTATTTAACTGTCGTTTTAATTTTGATGCTTTTAACATTATTACAAACTGTTGCCAAGGGTGGATTTTATTATTGAAGTGAATACTTTTATAGGCGCGTTAGGCAATTTCGGGATCAGTGAATTCCTATGAGTTCACGTCTCTAAAATGCTAATGTATTATAGTATATGTGAAAACTTCTTATGCGTGATTTCATGCTAAAGCAATATGTATGAAAATTTCTATAAGCGCATTAGGCGATATTTATAACAGTAAAATCTTAAGAATTTGCGTCACCAACATGCTAATGCTGTACATGTCCTTTAAATTTTAATTCAAATTGCATACTAACTTTTTTTTTTAATTAAAAGGCTTAAATTTTGCAATCCAAACCTCAATGTGCACAATAATTTATATTGCGAAACTGGAGTTGCTCATCACGTCATGTGTTTTAATTAATAAATAAACGTTATAAATGTACTTAATTTTTGCTTGTAATGTTTATAGATGTAAAAATTGAGCTAGTGATTTTAATTTACTAATTACAATGTATTAAAATTTGATATTACAATTTATTCGATAATACCTAAATAAATGTTATTTCATATTTTGCAATGAAAGCAAATCTTCTCTCTATATTCATTCGTCTCAGGAGATATTGCCGGACAACAGCAATGGATAGAGCGTCGCTTAAACGTGTTCATAGGCATGCTAAAGGCAGCTAATTCACTACTTCGGATATCTAGAAAAAAATAAGTACTTCTTTAGCATATGAACACACTTTAAACTTTATACTAGTTGCACTTGATTATGGAATAAACTGTGCGAGCAAATAAAAAATAAACTTAGTAATTAAATACATTTGATAACCACCATTATTGTAAAGATTAAATTTATAAGTAATCATAGGCAATCACAAAAACCTTTTAACCATAGTCACGATAACCGTTATTCCAATTAATGAAATATTTATGATCAATAAATAAAGTCGGTTGAAGACAGTTAGTTACATTGCTCGGTATAACGATTTTAGGTAATTGGTGATGAACTTGTACAATTGTATATTATATTATAAACATAGAAGGCGAAATTGACTGATCGATCACAGCCGACGCAGTTGTGTTAAAATTTAAAATAAGGCTTTCATGTAAGCAAGCACACACTACAAAGGGGTGCTTGAAAGCACCATCCTTAAGAAAGTGAAAAAGCGGGTGAATGTTTGGACGGAGGTAACGTTTTAGTTGTTTTAGATGTCTAAAAATTGGTATTTCGGCTTTTGTCAAATAAAGGAACAAGAGTCACAGGGTTTTTGAAAATCCATCCCTGCAGAGGGGTAAAATGGTGGATGAATGTTTGAATTTTAATATTCACGTGAGTGTCATGAAATGTTCGTTACCAAGAAAGCAAAACATGTCTCTAAAACTTTAGTATCTAAAAAGTTAAAATGGGAGGTGAAAATGTGTGTGGACCTTCCGGTACTTTGGAAAATAAGTTACTTTTATACTTTGAAACCTACATTCGGTATAACGGATATGGATCGGAATTTAAAATGCGCCTGAAATCAAAACTGAACTGCAATCGTGATGATAATTGACAGTGTAAAGGATAAAAGAGTTCATTATTTAGCTGTGCAGGCCACAATATGGATATAATAAAAAAATTTGCAGCATAACTTATTTATTGTAATTTTAGAATTGATATCAGTTTACGTAGTATTATGCTACATTCTATTCTACTTATGATTACTAGAATCATTGTCTTTGAAATGATGAGTATTTATTACCGAAGCTTACTATTTATTCAAAGCTAACCATTATAAATCCTATAAAAACTGTACAAGTTTGAATTTTTATTTAAACTAGTAAAGAGCGTGACTCTATGAGGGCTTTCAAGATTTTTTACGTTCGTCCAGTAGGTACAAAAATGCTTTCAGAATAGGCTTGAGTGTTCAGCGCTTCTATAGCGCTAGGACATGTTTGCAGATGCTCATGTGGACGGCTTTTCTGCCATGCAACCATGAAACGCGACTACTCTAACGCTATTTTGTACATGATCGCTAGTTGACGATGAATTTACGTGCATGTATATATCGTCAATTTATTTTTATTGAAGTTGTATAATGTATTATACGGATTTTAAATAATTTTGTAATATTAATAATAATTTCATAATACAATTTTATACCTAATAATAGTTTTTAAGAGATAATTTTTAGTAGAATAAGCTTTTGATGTAGTGATTACATGAAATAAATAATTCAAATGACAAATAGTTTTCAGGGACTTTGCAAAAATGGATAAAAAAATGAAAATTCCTCAACGAAAACTGCATAAATAAAAAAGATATTGATTCTATGTATAACGTCATCATTGAACAAAAAACAAAAGTAAAGGTATTTATGTACATATTTTGTAGTTTAAATGTGCTCTATTGATTTTGTAATTTCGAACGAATGTCGATAATAGTTCAACAACTTTCTAGGTAAAAGTAAAAAAGAACATTATTACGTATTAAACTCCACATATTATTACTACATATTCATTTAGAATTAAAAAACCTCCTACGATTTTGTAAGTAAATATTCTAAAAGTAAACACATAGATATTAACTCTGAAGTTTTCTAACAGATGGCGTTAGTAATAATGTGTTTCTTAGTTGTTCCATAATTTCCAAAACAAGGCGTTATTATTATAATAATGTTCTAGTTGATAAAATATTACACATTGTTGTTTTATATTTTTTAAAATATTTCTTCATGAAATGATATATTAATAATTGGTGTCATATATAAATATAAATTTAAATTACTATGTTAAATTTCAAATTTAGAGGTGTGTTAGTTTTTTTTATAAAGTGTACTACAAGAGTGTATGGGTTGTAGGATATTAGGGCTCGCCTTCTTTGCTCGCTCTAAAAAACAAATGTCAAATATTAAAATATATACTTTATCTAGTAGTTAAGATAATAAATTCATTTATTTATTGCATAAACTAAAGAATAACTTTTCCAAGAAACGGAATTATCGTGTGATAGTTTTACTGATGTAAATCACAACAGAATATGAATAGATACTTCAAATGAAACATACTGTAATTATATTGGTTATTGTTTTCCGAAACAAGAAATGTTTGCTATTAGTGAGACCAATGAAGCTGCGTAAATATGAGTTAATAACTAGCCATCATCTTGAGACTGTATAAAATCTAAATATCATGACTATGCAAACTATAAAATACTTCGAAGTTATCATCAATGTTTCTGAAAGCAACTAGGTAATTAAATATTTACCCAGTTTTAGAAAAATCCAGCATTAAAACAGACAGCACTGAAATTATTTCTAATGTATTTTTTCTCGGTATGTGTAAATAAAAATTCGAAAACGATTTTTGGAAAACAGGAAATTTGTTTAAATTTCCTGATTGTTTTTCGTTTGTTAACTATTGCAATAGAAACAAAAAACGCAAAATGAATCTCTAAAAAGCGATTGTCCTCGCAGGCATTCAAAACTTCCTGGGACTATTGTCGGACGGGAGCTGGACCCGTTGTTGCCGACAATAGGGAGGACTGTGGACGTGCAGTACCTCTTTGTAATCCCGTTCGGGAACAGGACGACGGTACAATGGTACCGTCGTCCTGTACGGTACCGTACATTGTACTGTACCATTGTACCGTCGTCCGTTTGGCGACTATAAAGCATACGTGTCTGACTTACAAAACGACGCAAATAATATTGATAATATCTGTTTATATAAATTGTAACACATCTCAAAGCCTTGTTTCACTACATATTGCTAGTTGCGGTGTATTTTATGAGAATTTTAATGATTTTTTTTAATACGTTTTATTTTACTAGCATTTTTTTAATTTCACCGATTATTTCTCTTTGTGTATATATTATCTAAGTGGTAACAAATCCGTACACATGCTGTTCAAGTCAAGTACACATCGCATGACATAATTTAAGTTACTATTATTTCGGAACAAATGATAAGACCATATGACTATAATGATATTTATACAAACAGACATAAAGTTAAACCACATATGTATAAACGTTATGATTTAATTTTGTTTATGGTAGTTTCAAATATATTTAAACATATGTACCTGTATATCTTATATAAATCAATGAATCTTAAATATGGCCAATAATTTAAAAAGATAATTATATCATATTTACTTTATGAATTAAATCGATTTTAATATCGAACGTGTTGGTTAAGTTTTTCTGATGAACTTTCATTAATATACATGTATATTGCATTAAATTATTATACTGAATTATATTATAATCAATAGAACACTCGTACAAACCTTTTAGATGTATTTATGATATTATTGGTTTAAATCCTCGTAATATAAATAGAAATTGAGGGAGAGTTTACTTTTGCAGTGAAAGATAAAAAAAAAATCTGACACATCATATAATTTTATGAACAGGTAAATTTTACGTTTATCACGAAAAAAAAAAGCAGGTAGCGGGGTAAATTCCAGTTTGGTAGTCAGTGACAAAAATGTACTCGCGGCGAGCTCGCTTTAGCCGAGAGCCGGGTAGAGATGCAGTCTCGAGGGCCGTCTGCGCTAAAGTATCGCTTAATGACGTGTAACGAGCGCCGCCCGGCGGCTGCATGCGCACGAAAAAACGCACCGGCGCAGTCGGCGACGGGCTTTGCATGGACAGCGAGCGGTATTCGCTATTAGTGTTGTTTGAATTGCAAATTGAGATTTATTTTTAATACTATGATTACCATAGTGGATACATGTGTCCTTACAACATACCACATACACACACACATGTGTTTATTTTTTTTAATCGTGTAGGAAGTTCGATAATTTGGAGCGCATATTTAGGAAACCAACAGGAGATATGCATGAAAATTCATACAAAAAATTTTATCTAGATTAAAATCTTGTAAATTTTCTGTTTTTACGTAGCATCTATTGGATGAAAAAAACTGCAGAATAATTATAATTTTATTGATAAAAGTAGAGAATTATATTTTATAATAAACGCTTATGATATATTAATTGAAATGACGATGTCAATAAAAATATTACATTTAATGCTATGGGTAAAGCCTATCTTATTGTCCTAAGTGACTAAATAGTATAGATATATATGGACATATACAGAAAAAGACACAGGTAAATAACAACTAATAATTCTTAATCTTAGTTAGGAATTATTAGTTTATATAATATTAAAATTGTTTATAATAAACCCGCGTTCAAAGAAAAATTTTGGATGACAGTACGTACGTACACTTAATTTCCACGGACGGCCATTGCAGATGTTCTATCTAGTTACATGGTTAATACAAGAACACTGTAGCCCGCAGCACTCCACTCCCAGCGCCCGCGGCGCGCGATACGATGTGGTTTTTGGGGTTCCTTAACCTATACATTTTAACAGCGCTAAATTAATTTTAAGTCCTTGGTAAATCTTTATGTTGCCATAAATATAGAAAACCGAATGAAACTTCTGCATTACTCCAGAAATAAAACTATTGCGCGTGCAAATGCACGATATTTACGAACTATTTGGCGGGAATCGTACAATATATTTTTCCTCTTGTTCATATTTCAGAGGTTTCTAGACAAAAACAAAATGTAATTTTCGATATAATTAAAACATATTTTAGGGAATTGCTACATTAGATTTCCTTAATTGTTAATTTAATTATTATTTTATTAATTTAATTAGGGGTGTTATTATAAGAAGTCTCTTTACATAACTTTTTTTGTGGCTTTTATGGCGCCACCGCAGAGGTGTACATCCACAATATTTTTACTTCAGTTGAAGTTTGGAACTTAAACTCTCACCATTGTCCCGGTGTGGGTCGAGACATTTGTCGGCCGTTGTCACCAAGCATGGCCAACTTATGATACCTTGGGTTCAAAATGTTCTCCGTGACACGCAGATAATGGTTTTGACGTGAATACATCTATACTTTCGTTTTTACTAGAGGTCTTTTCGGTGACAGAGTCTTATATGCACTAACACCATCTGTTTTTGTATAGTTAAACGAAGTTAGCGACTTTGTCCGTACAAACGAAACAAACATAACTGTTTATATATCAATAGATGACGTCGTTTAAATCTATCATTTTTATCTTACAATGTTCAATATTTTATAATATATTTGTTGACACCATTTTTTTTCTTTAATAAGTTGCTTTGTATATTTTTGAATTACAAGTATATACAACTCAATTCACTACTTTGATGTTTACGAATCTAATTTCTTATTATACTTAACATAACATACATATGGTGTAAGTTTTAGATAACGAAATAAAAGGAGATATATTTTTACTTAGTTAATTCTGTACTTAATTTAGGGCTAATGTTAATACTTATGTTGTATCAAGTTATACATTTATAAGCTCAGACTTTTAGTGTGTGCATAAGAAATCCAACTAAAATTTAAGCAGTTTTGATCATTTACGATCGTTACTTTGAATAAAAATCAAATATGCTGCGTACAGATACGAACGTCGTGTCTCGAATCGACAAAACGAATTGCTAATTGTAGATATATATAACGGTCGTGTTTCTCGTAAATGGTCGGAATATGTTCTATTTATATATATGCTAACGGTTAACAGCTTCAGTGGTGTTAGCTTAGTAGTTACGAATGTGGAAGTTGGACATGATAGTACCGGGTTCGACCCGACCGCAGTCATATTCCTGACCACGTGATTTAAATGTCAACTTATTTCCTTACATCTCATACTTATCGTGTCATCAACTTCGAAACATTAATGCTTATTGTTTTTCCGATTGCCCGAATATACTCTTATACATAGACGTATCCGCGTAAAACTTACAGCTGTATCAAGGATAAAGTCAACTAGGGTTTTTTTTTATTTCACTTAGATTAAGAATTCATTAGTCAATTCGTATCCAGTCAGGGTTCGTACCAGGTACCTTCCGATTCTAAAGCATCGCTCTTGTCCACTGGGCCTACTTAGTACTTATCGGTATCGTTATCGGGATAGCATTACTAAAATATTATATCAGTGATAAGAGACAGTCAAGTAGATCTGGAAAAATTGCATCATTTGAGATAATCTGTGTTAATTATTAAAAAAAAAAATTATGTGTAGTTATTTACGGACGTGAAAAGTTATAGTTCATTGGCGTCATTAAAAAATAATTATATGTATTTAAGTAAATTAAGTTTAAAAAAATCAGAAACACAAAAGATGTTGTCTATGACTGCTAAAATTACAATAGCGTATTATAAAATAAATATCGAACTTTGATTTTCTCGCACTAGTTTTGTCACAAAGTCCTCTCATTTTTTAAAACACGACAAGAACCTTCAAATATAGGCGAATTTTGAACCTTAATTAACAAATACGGAAACTTAAACAAGCGAGACGGGTTCGCGCTTGGCGGGTTTTTATTATTTAAATATTTTAATCACGAGTCGCGCACGTGCCCCGCTCAATCTCATTATCTCGTTGCGCGGCGGCGCGCGCTGTCGCTCCGCCCGCGACGACATTTTTGCGAATTTGCATACGTAATTAATTAAGTTTTTTTCGGAGCTTTTTTTTTTGGTAGCGTCAGGTGAGCTGCAACGGTAAACTTTTTCGAGTGCTTTCGAATGCTTTTATTTTTATTGTCAAGTCATAGTAATGAGAGGGCGTGAATTAACGTCTAGATTGCATAAATAAAAGCTACAGCAGTCCTCTTGAGCAGTCTCTGCTCACACTGCCATATCAAATATTAAAAATAAGGATAAACAATAGGCAATGTTGTTATCGGTTTCGTGAACATTATCATAGGAACTTTGAAGGCATCTTAAGCACGATTAATTATTAACATCAACCTCGGAACTACAAGCTCCATAAAACACTGAGTCATGAAGTTACAAAGCAACTACAGTCACTCTATTTTAGAGTAGGTACTTGCATAACTTGTATATTAACCCATTACAGGGTACGGATAACGTCTAAGTAGTAATATTAGGCCATGGCCTTACAAAGGCAGAATGCCTCTTGAAGATGCCACATGCCGCGAAAGATTATGCTAAGCCCTTATGAACATGTAGGTTTTAGCGTAAGGATGATTTTATCTCAACTTTAAAGCTACGAGTACAATTCTCGGGAAATCTCTTTATCGCTGTAAAGTTAGCGCAATGGTATTGAAGCAACGAAATTCAAGTTTTTTGTGAAAACCTCATTCAGATACATGTGATAGTATTACGCGATGATTGCAATACGACTAATTTAGTAAAAGCAAATGTATTTGGTACCTTCCGTATTCGCTTTAAGTTCGCTTTAGGGTTGGTAAGGTAAACACGTGTTTTGTGGTAGTTGATTTTTGTCTGGATGATTGTGTATGTATGCTGAGCTGCCTCTTCAGGTGGTAGGACATCAAAATATAAAAGGGTTGCTATATATATATATATATATATATATATATATTTTTTTTCTGTGATAAATATTAATAAATAAATTAATTTATTAAGATACAAAGTGTTCAACAGCAAAAACTAGAAAAGAATGGAAGAAATTAAATGACATATATTAATTTAAAATGAAGACTACACATTTTTTCAACTGTGGTTTAACGATGGAGTCAATCACTAATTTAATTTAAAAATTTATGGCAAAATCGCATTCGTTTTGATTTATATATTATCGCAACGGTTAATTGATTTATTATAAAATTAAATTACTTTAAAATAGCTACACCGGAAGACACTAACACAAATCATTTCAGAGTAAATTTGTACAGACTGCTTCAGGTGCTCTTATATTCTAAGATTAAAATCATTATCTTGTATTGCGCACATTCAATAGTAAATATAAGAAATCGACGTTCGTAATTTAATATTATATTGGTGTGCTTTACGGTGCTTTTCAAACGATTGGTTTAAGTGTTTAAGAGAAAATTAATTTTACTTTATAGACATATAAAATGTAAATTTGTTTTGCGATAAAGGAGTGATTTTTTTATTAAGAATTTTAGTAGGAAAACGATTTAAATGATTTCATATAATCTACGAAACAATAGTGTATAATTATATACCTCAAATCGATTCTGATCTCGATGCTGGTCGAATCGAATGTAACGAAACTGATATCACAAACGGCGCGAAATTTTCAAGTAAAAATCATTTCAAATAAGGTAAATTAATACTTCAACTTTACGAGTTTCACAAAATTTAAAAAAAGTCGGAACTTCATCACGTAAAAACAACGGAAGACATGCTAAGAAACACTGGTGAAATAAATAACAATGTACTAAGCAATGTGCGTCAAATTGAATCAATTATCACCTACTAATTAGGAGTAAAAAATTTGATAATACTTACTATCAAATTTTTTACTGAAATATAAAGTTAAAAGAATTCTTATAATAATCATAACAGAGGCTGGAGAGTATTTTAAGGAATTTGAGATGTGAAATCGGAACAGGAATTTGTTAATTTGTGAGGCGTCAGACTTTTTTCACATTAATTTATTTTTTAAACCGATCAACACCTACGGCTTCATAGTACAATAATTATTACTTTTCAACGAAGCACCTTTTTTGGTTTTACGTTTTTTAATCGTTTATTCTGTACGCAGGTTTCAGTTTTTTAACGTTTCATTTTATTTAACATTTTTTGTCACCTGTGTAATCATAAAAGCTTTCAAGGCTAATGGAAAATAAATGAAATTTAAAACTTTTATAACATTTTAATATGTCCAGAACAATGACATATGTTTTGTATGTGGTTATGAAATGATCCTATCAGGAGTTTGAAGATTGACATCACTCAAAAAGTTTAAAGGAAAAAGAACTAAATGATTGTTCATCGTTAGAGCGCTTGATTTGTGAATGTTCCGATCGCAGAAATAAAACAAGCCGCACTTTACTACTTATACCTGCTGACTAGCTTTCAAAACCAGTTTGTGTGTGGCTTGTTTATTTAGAGAATTCTATTACACGAATTTTTTTAATTGGAGAATTATTTTGTACTTCTATATTGCTTGCGAGCGCAGTTCGTAACATTGTAAATTATGGGTTTTCGGAATTTCTGAATCAACTTTCCAGTTGATACTATACTTGATATATTTGTGAAATATTTTTTTTGTCGCTTAGAGTATTACGCAAGTCATATCCGCGATATCGAATTTAATATGACTTCACAATGGTTGCGACACACAGAACTCTAAGTCATAACTAACAACCCCCCAATTTTCCAAATGTGACAAGTGCTTTAGAAGCTACATGTAAACAGATGAACATACTCTGTATACATATATGTACCCAGCTAAAATTCTTACGCTTACTAACACCCTTAGTTGTCGGGTAAGGCGGTGATAGTCTTATGGCAATATTTTTTAAGTGTACTAATTAAAAATAAATAATAATATTATTTATTTTTAATTAGTATTTTAACTCATAGGAGACTAATTTAGGAAGTAACACTTTTAAAAAATTTATTACTTCTACTTTTTCAATAGGAACTGAGTAATAATAAATTAAAAAAAAATATATATAATATTACATTTTAATAACTCTGATAAAAGCGAAGCAATAATTTTTCTGTCTGCTGCCCATATTGTCTTCGTGCTATATATTTTTCACGCATAATACGCTATAAAAAAATGTACAAAAGAGCGGAAAACACAATCCCCATACTTATCCTATCTAGGTGGGTGTTATCGTAATACGTCACAAAATAATACAGAATACTCAACATTCACGTGTACATACCATGGGTAAAATTAAAAAGCCTATTATTAATTGGTTAAGAAAACGATTCATTATGATAATATAAGATTAATTTCGTTGATAAAAAAAATATATTGTATATTTAAAAATTTAGAATTTTAGGTATATCTTAAATTAGGTTTTGTGAGCTTTACTATAAAGTAAATAATAATCCAATAAGCATATTTGTTTTTACGTCATATGCATAGAAATAGACAGACAGAAATCGATTAAAGTATAACTTACCTACATATTTTAATTTTAGTATAATTGAATTGAAAGCTTTTAATTGGATTCGAGCGCAAATAGTACACATAAAAACACAAAAATCTTTTGGGGATTGATTTCCTTCCGATTCCATTTGAACCTCTTTTCAATACAATTTTTTCGTATGCAAACTCAGCTCCTTGTATTGCTACATTATACGTATTTGTAAATAGAGTTTTTATAACTGGCGGAATATGATCAATTGATAGTATTTCGCCATTAATTAAAACTATTAATATTTGCTTTCTATATATATCTTTCTCGTATTGTTGTTTTTTTGGAATACTATAACGTTGGTTATCCTAAGTATTATTACAATTATTACTGTAATTTTGTTCATCGAAAAGATTTTTATTAGACTGTATAATTGATAAGTTTTCAGTTTCTGTTTTTTAAAAAATGTACTTCGCTGCATATTTCTTATTCTCAAAAATTAGTCATTAAATATCTTTTTGGTTATAAAGTTACAGCCCGATTCAGTTTTACCTTGCTTCTTGCATCAGGGTAAGTTGGGTTAAATATTTAACGAATTGGTTTTCAGGGCGAGTTAGGGCTTCTGTGTCTGACCACACACCCTTTCGGCTGCGGAAGCTTCTAAGACACCCTCCCTCTTGAGAGGCCGGTACCCAGAAACCTGAGAATTTATGTATAACCCTCGTACATGTGTGGTTTCTTCAGTAAAATTACAGCTACCTCCTGAATTATTGATAACATAATCCGAGGAGCCCGCTGCAAGATTTCCCGCTATCATGCATAAACAAAGTCCTAATTCGTTTATAGGCGTAGAGGCGTTAAATTGAATTTGAAGTGAAAAGAGCTTATAACATATTTATAATTTAATTTTCGGCATTAATTCACTCCGGTTGCTCGGTAAGCGAAGAAATCGTTGTGATGGAATGCTCAGTGCGAAAATATTTAATGGAGGCTATATTTTAAAATTACGAGGCAGTTTCCATTAGATTGCTTTAAAAATAAAAATTGTGCCTTATTATGTTTTAAAGCAGAGGATTTATTGCGATTAAACGCCTGCAATTAATTATATTAATCTTGCAATTTCAGTATTTCATATTATGTACCTAAAAGTCAGCTTAGTTATATTTTGAAACGCCATGGAAATTCGTACGGCTTAATCTGGGGTCAAAGCGTTTCTTCAAATAAACATTATCGAAAATTCAAATTCATAAATTAAACGAAACGTTACGTTAAGCTAGATTACGCCTGAGGTCACTGCTGAATTTATGAGCTACGCAGGATGTAATTAATTTCAAAGGGCTTAAGGTACAAATACCTGGGCTAAAGAAAGGGCTCCTTGAATGGGGTCGCTATGAGATGCAAAGACCTCTCTCATGTATCTTTTAAGAATAACCCTGACCACGTGTAACTTTTCAAATTACCATTAACATTCATTTTCTTTTCATTTTACCATGACTGTTTTTTTAAAAGTTTGGTTTTATTCGTTTTTTATTTCTTTTTTAATACGTTCCCGTTTTTTATAGTTTAATCTTAATAAAGATAATTTGATAGGTGACAAGCTTTCTACAAATAATTCAATCATTGAAAGAGTTAACTATAAAGCGTATTTAATATATTGATTCCAAGAAGGTTTGAACAGCCTTAAAATTGTCACGTTACATACTTCTGTAATCTAAACTTCATTATATAGATGTACTCCTTTTAAAATAATGTAAATATTTTAAAGGCAATAACCATTTTTTTTTATTAAATACCCTTAAACATGTACGAAATACCGTCTACACACAAATCGCAAAGACGAAAATGGGAATTTTCGTACAGCGTTTTATGGTAACAACGCGTGCTTTCCCGAAAGCCGGTAGCGCAGGCTAGCATCATAAATATGTATCCGCGAATCAGGCATGCGTCACGCGGAGGCTGCGATCTCTCGGGAGATGTTCGCCTCCTTCACCGCTTTATTTGCTACTATTTGCATGGAAACGCTTTTTTGTGGGCGTCCTTGTTTGTACGCGACGTGGGAGCTTCCTCGCTCCAGTATTTCCTAGGCATCGGAGTATTTTTTTTCGTAGATGGCGCGACTAAATTACTATTTTACTTTGCTACAACGTGTCGCGTTCGCTTTCGTCGTATATCTGTCGCCATTCATGAGTGCGACTAACGATAAGACACTGTTCCATGTGACACTACAAGGTATATTTTCGTTATTTCGATGTAACGTTTTCGTGACATTCCATTTAGAATGTGGCCTAGTCAAAGAAAATGTTCAATAAAGCGGCATTTTTTCTTATAAATATTTTTTTCTATTCTGATGCTTCAGTAGATTTCAATTCAATGGTGATTTTGTCAGGCGTTTTCTTGGAAAATTTCAACACAGGTAGTGTCTCGCGGTGCCTTTTTATGCTCTATGCATCTAGAAACCTTTGCATTGTACGGTTCGGCTGTTTTGCCTTGTGATTTATTTGATCCAGTATTCGTTTTAAGCGTTTGTACCTAAGTTAATGGGATTTTAATGTATTTATAACGATTTCAATTCAAACTAAAGTTGTAAAACATAATGAAACCACAAAACATTGTAACGCGTGACTTTACAGTGCAGTACTTAACATAGAAACTAGGTTCCTATTGAGGATATGGCATTGCTCCCGCCAAGCATATACAGTACCATCGTGACATAGTTATAGAAACTACTAGGTAGTTAGACAATAGTCTAGAAACCTAGATCTTTTTTACTCATATCTATAGTTCAAAACGTCTTATGAATTTATTGTGTATGCGATCCATATTTTGCATGAACACGCAGTTACGTTACGTTCTTTGTTACATTCAGTAGTGGTTACATTTGACCGGACATTCCAATGTAGTAACTGAAAAAATTTTTAGAGTAGCCCCTCTGTCAAAAAACAACAGAATAGATCTTAATTTCTTTACACAAAAAAATAGAATATGGTTTGTTTACGAAATCAGTGAATTATGACTAACAATATTGTTTTCGAAATATTTATTACAAGACTATGTTTATAACTGAAAATGAAAACAAAATCGTTAATTACGCGTGATCCTCTTTAAAAACCTTTTTTCTTCAACAATTATGAATTTTATGATGGATATGACTTGCTCAATGCCACTTCAACTTGCAGATTCTGTGAGCTTACTATTGCACGTTGAATGACTCTGACCTTGATTATGGAACCAACGATTAAGAGACTGCGATTGTTATATGTATACAATGACTGGAAATATGCACTGTTCTAATACTTTCGTCCTTAGGGACTGCGGTATATTAAATTTTAGAAGATGCCTCGTAATTTTCCGAATAATGCTCAGCCGAATTTATCCTTCATATAATCTTATCGAAATTGAATTGCCTAGACAGAAAATTTACTTAAAATAGACATATTCGTTAATTAAGTCTATAGAAGAATTTTCTAGTACAATGGAGTGGATACAACATGAGTATTCGACTTAATTGTCGTTTGATCCACTTGCAATTTTCAGACCTAATTTTTGAGAAATTCTATTGACGTCTTTGAGCAAAGCGCAAAGGTCATTCGGCAATCCCGGTATTACAACTATGAACACAGTAAAAAAAAAAAACTCTTATTTTAAGAGCATGCGTTTTCTTAAAATATATTGTAACTTCGATATTTTTTTTATCACAGCTTAAAAATATATTGCTAAAACTGAAAATACTGTAATTTTGGATCGAAATACTTTTTTTATGAAAATGTTTTTTATATTTAAGAGAAATTTGTTATTGTCAAGATATATGAAATTTAGGTGAAGAAAATCAATTAACCTGACTTCAAGAAATTAAAATGCATTGGATATAAAAACACTTATTAAATTAATATCTTGCACCAAAACTAAAATAATCTTGGTTATGTTTCAAGTAAATATTTTCTTAAACTAAACAACAGGCTGTATTAGATTCTAATATGAAATTTGTTATAAGATAATTTCTTCTTAGATTGAGACAAATTGTTTTCATTTTAATCGCCTCTAAAATAACGCATATATTCTTTAATTTCTTCATATTATATGCAAGAGAAAGTACTCTTGCTTTCAATATTACTAGTTATCACAAATTTATCTATTGGTTGAAAGATGTTGATCTCATAACAAAGTAACAAATTCAAGATTTTTTTTTGGTATATTTAAGAATATCTTTTCTCACGTCTATAGAGGGAGAACGATTTTCTTGAATTTAAGAAATTTGCTTTGTTTGAAGAGACCCTTTTTACTGTGTAGTCAATAAATTAAAAGTAAGTGACGTATTCGGCGTTGACGTTGACAGCGTATTTTTCCATTTTAATAACTTGAAAAATTTATTTAATGTTGTGTTTTAAAGACATTAACATCACCCTGTTGGTTTTTGTCTATGAGTTTCAATTGGTTTTGTGCAAATATTCTGCATTAGGACTGGACTAGTTGCCTTATCGTACAAACTCCTGAGCATTTTGATACAGTAAGAGAAATATTTATATTCAGCTAAAGTGTGTGAATGTGGTTTTCAGAGCTGAAGCTTTTTTGGAAACCGACTTATATGTGTGGCTATGAATCGTCAAACCTGCGTGAAAGACGGTTTCGAAAATTACCAAAAGTAAATCTCGAAAAGGTATATACGTGGTTATGAGTAGCGCCACGTATTACAACCCTGATCTATGTTTCAGGCGATGTACTTTCAAATATGACGAAACTTTTCTAAAACTGCATGTATGGTCTGTTAAACGTGTTCAAAAGTTCAATCGTAATGGTGATTTTCACCTGGTTTCTTATTGTTTTTCAATTATTCGAATGCTATCCTGATCTCTTACTCGCTATGATACGTGGAATATTCTCAGTGTAGTATCGAATCAATTTCGATCGAAAATCATTAGTAAAACTGGTAATATTCAGTGTCGATATGTATAGTTAATGTTAAAACTTCTCGATCTCATCTAAAATTTCTAATTTCGACAGAGCGATTGTTTATTTACAAATTTTAACTTTGCAAACTGTGGCTTTGCACAATCGGCAAATTTTCGCGTTGGAATCTATATTTTGTGCAATCATGTCTTCAATACTGTTTGTATTAAAACAACATATATTGTGTCGTACAGCCTTTAAAATTTGTCTATCGATTCGTTTACAATCGGACATATCAGCTGAACAGTGCAACCTCATATCGCGTTTTTTTGTCATTATTTTCAGGGTATTATTAGAGCGACCATAATTATTATTATGGCTCCAGGTTTTAAAAAAATGTTGACTCGCCTGTTTGCACCATCCACAATTTCGTATTCGCTTAGGTTATGAAGCGGTTTTGAAATTTCAATTCACAGATTTCGGGATTTTGAATCTTTACAGTTGTTGGTTGAAGCCTAGAATTGATCGTGCATAATCTTTATAGCCGTAAATTGAACTTCATTGTGCTTCTAACCTTACCATGTTACCTCTGCCCTTTTTACCTTATTTGTCGTTTTGTCATTACAATAATGTCTATCTCATTTTTTGTGTAACTATTGGAGCTGATATGGGTTCATTTGGCGTGAGACCGCATCTTGAAAAAACGTTTTAATGTGCCTTCCGCGGCCGGGAACGAGTAGTTTCGACTGAAATTAAAAACTCATCGGTCAATTCTTCCGTGATGAGGATCGAACCCGACACCTTTTCGTTCGAAAACAATGCTCTTAACTACTGAGCCGCCGCCGCTTTATTGAAGAACATCACTACACACTTAATGTAAAATAAAGACCACGATCATTGAGGCGTTTAATTGCAACAAATAAAGGCGATCTTCTTCCGTAATTACAGCGCTTTTGCAGCCATTCCAAGAGTCGGCTTCGCTTCCCTGAAACAATTTATTGTTTTATCTTCAGAACCCTTTGTAGCTTTAAGAAAATGGCCCGAAATAAAGCAGTTATGATTTGTTTGTTCCAAATGTACTGTAAGAACTTCGGCAAATGACCGATTCTGGCGATAAATGAAAATAAACAAGGGGACAGCCCTGAAAGTTAAATTTTAGCAAATGAAAATATCTTCGTTGTTTAAAATATAATTTATGAAGTAGTCGCTTTATATTTTGAAGGCATTTTTTAAGTTAATTTAGATGATATTTACTTAAAAAAAGATAATGAAAATTATATTGTTCACAAAGTGCCATAAGATCATTGAGATTTATTCTTTTGTAATATCTAAGTTTCGTTGCGTAACTGAAAAACCTTTACAAAGCAAAGAAAATTACCAAAAGTAAATTTGAAAATGAAAATAACTAACTAATTTGCACTAAAATTTCTAGCGACTTTTAAGTTAGATCTCTAACAATCTTAAATATTATAAGTGGAGTAAGAATAAAGTTAAAAATGGAGTGGAATGTGAGTAAATTGAAATACAGAGAAGATTAACCGAAACTTTCTAAATGTGAATCTAGATGTTTTAGAAATTATTATTAATTAAGAAGAAAAATTGATATCGTTGGTAATTTCAGAGACAAGTTAAAATTTCACATTAAAAGTTGATGTGGGTATTTCCATCAATGTTAATAATTTATTATTACCCTGAACTTATTGCTTGAACTTCAAACTTAAAACAATGATGATAATAATGAAAAAAACAACTTAAGATGAATTGGATATAGGTCAATTACGTTTTATTATACGCTAGTTGATTCAGCGGGCCCAGTGTGAACGTGGGAATGGGCAGTACGTTTTTGTGAAATAATTCAAAATAGATGTTAAAGTAGGTTATAAATTTCCTGTATGTCGTACAATTATAAAATATTCATAACTTACTTTCATGATTATTTCAGGTTATTAGGATTTATGAAGGTTATTTCAAATATACTCATTCAACGTTATGGTAGTTTTGCTATTTTTAAGAGACTTTCTTCTTACTCTACCAAGGAATAAAAGCTTTATAAAAATTTAAACTGCATTTTATGTCATATATAATAAACATTTATAAAATTACAGCAGTATTTAAGAATGACGTCCTAATACTATAATGTTGCTAAATTTTTGGAAAATTTGCACACAAAAAAATGTTTGATAGTCAACAAGTATTTATTATAATATTTATTGTTATTTTAAGGTTTCCGTTTTTTGTTTTTCCTTGTATACATATGGGACAAATATGATCATACATTGCAAGAATGCGTAATGAAATGTGTCCTTCATTTCCGTCCAATTGCATTTTCAAGCAATTCTTTGATGTTTATCAGAAAATCGACAATTTTCCGCGAAGGGTTAACGAAATTAGAGCCGGCCCGGTGACTGGTTGAACGCTATTACCGGAGGCAATTTGTTTTTAAGGCCTGGATCCCTTGCATTAAGTGAGCTTTAAGGTTTGTCCTGCAGAAAAAGAAGGTCGGCTTCAGAGCGCTGTTCACTTATTTAACTACTAGGATGTACTCGTAACACACTGACCTCGGGCGCAAGTTGGAGTAGGATACATCAATACATATTGGAGTAACGCCATCATGAATTCGCTAGCTCGTGACCTACCGCGCATGTATTGTTATTAAGGCTGTTGTTGTGTCACGTTTTAACCATGCCATCGATGACGTATTTCGCACAAACTTCTTATTTCAGATCGAGAGCTCGGACCTTGAGCAGCGCATGCTGACCTAGTTGGGGCTCCTAATGTTCGTAGTCACTGATGTGACGGCAACATCCGGGACCGATGGCTTAATACGCTCTCCGAAGTACTACCGCGAGTGATGGCCCAGTGCTTAAGGGTTTTACTTTCGAATCGGAAGGTACCGGGTTCGATTCCGGTTACGGACGAGTTGGCCAACGAGTTTTTAATTATAAACCAAGTTGACCATATTCATCTGAAAATTCCTATTAAACTGAATTATGATAAAAGATAAAGTAAGCTTAATGGAATTTCGTTCTTGAATGAAAAATTCTATTACAAGAGATGAGAGAGGATAGAACCGCAGACCGCGGAGAGTTTACGTAAAAGCGCCCAGAAATATAGGTTCCATTAATACATAAATGATGATAATGGTGAATTGAAATTACTGCTCGTACGAATGAAATTTGGAAAGATATTTTAGAGACTTAAAAATATGTAAAACAACATGGTTTTTGGAGCATCACTAGTTAGAGAGATACCTAATATATACAAAAATGTATGTGATAAATACGAAGTTATAGATACCAGCCTATGTTTATGGATTTAAAGTTACTGTTGTACCAAAATATTAGGATAAGTTCATTGCCAGTATTCGTTTTGAAATAATGGAATATAATAAAACCACTTGGATTATCTGCGACTATGGATCTGAGTAAAAAAATATTTATAGTGTAAATTTTAATTAAAGGTAGTTTTTAATTTTGAACTAATAACACCAGCGAATGAATCTCATTTTTGCTGGACTGCTAAAAAGGGTTAGGTATTTCGTGCATATCTATGTATGTATGTGTGTTTGTCATCCTTTCATCATCCTTTATTACTTTATATCATCAAAACGACTAAGATGAGTACTATTATTAAGATAGTATCTAGGATAAGTCTTCACTTACCAAAGAGAAATCAAAATGACCGATTTCAGACACTGTAATGTGCACTTCGAAAAATGTTTTTCTACAAAGCCAATGTACAACTTATGTTATACAAATCGGTATAAAAAATTATATATATTTATTTACATTTTTTTATACAGTTTAAAATAAAACTATTAATTAAACAATTCTATTGTAATCGCTAGAAAAAAAAGGGTCAATAGCTCATTTTAAACTATTGAGCATAATACCTATACAAAGAAATAAGTATATACTTTTACAAACCACATTGAACATATAGAACTAAAAAATTTTTTAAAAACAAGAAACCCGACCATAAAAAAAGTCTCGATGGAGGAAATAAGAAAAGCCACAATACAAGAAACACAACTGAAAAGTAATAAACAAGTTATTTTATGGATTTGGATTGGAATTAAATTTAGAATGCACCGTGCAATGATACATGTTCGAAACTTGTGGGAAAAAATAATTTATACTTTAATATAAATAATTTTAATGTTACAAATTATTGCAGACGGAAACAAACCAAAATTGGAAAACATAAAATAAAAACTTGCTTCAATTAACAATATATACAAAAGAAATTTATCACGTATTTTACTAGAAACAAGGTTGACGCCACTAATGCCGAGAAAGCACTATTTGTATGTTAATTGAACAGTACCAAAAAGTAATACATAAAAAAATAGTTACAGTAATTGTATAAATCTGACTACGTGAACTAAAAAGATGGAAACAAGATGATGTAAAAATCATCAATCAAACGTGAGAAATATTTGTGGTCGTAGGCATCACTTTTTTTTCTTTTTGCGACTCTTAGTACATATATGCATGCTTCCGAAGGCAAATATTTCGTTATTTCTATTTGTATAAATTATGAAATTGATTTAAAGATTGATCCAAGACAACCAAAGAATTGGATTAAGAGATTAGATTAGATAAATTACATATGTAAATAGAACTCCAGCGAGAACAGGGTACGGGTATTGACTAGTAGCAATGCAAAAACCATTATTCACGATCACCTTTCTCTCCTTAAGCGTCGTTCGAGATGGGTGCTGCGCACGCTGACAGACAAGCAGAAAGGTCTTTGGGCAGATTGGTCCCGTTTTGCGATAGAGAAATTTGACCGACGCGAGAATAAAAAACTTTTACTTACCGATGACGAAAAATGGCTGTACAACTGCAACCCCGTAACGAAACGACAATCGACAGTATGACGATTTGAAAATGAGCCAACACTAACAAAATGTCGCCGTACGCGAACTCACAGAAATAAATAGTCACCACGATTCTTTGGAAGACCAGTCAAATTGCTACTCTGGTGCAAGAGGATAAATAAAAAAACCAGTTAATTCTGAGCTTGACTGAAAACATTAATGGATGTCAGTGAAGTGAGTTAATATGCAAAAATTTGTATTACGTAGAAATCTCTAGCCCCTGCCTACCTTTCTGAGAAATAGGCATGATTTTATATTATTATTATATCTGAGTGGTATGTGACAGTTTGTGCCCCAGCATTATTATCAGCTTAGTGTGACAAACGACCGAACTCACGAATCCGGCTTCTTCTTTGGCACTACGACAACACCGCGCAGCTTACATTTGGCAGAACACTTGATTTTTGTAATTAAAAAAATGTGTCTATCCTACCTTACCTTGATTTAGTGCCATGAACTTTAATTGTTTCCCAAAATCAAAGAAGAATTAAAATGCAAAAGATTTGAGAGCATGAAAGATGTCGTAACAGTCTATAATCTAGAAATTTCTGAGGTGTCTGAAAAAGAGTGGTCAGATGTATTTTTGAAGTGGTTTAAACGCATGTGGTAGTATATATCTGCCCAAGATCAATACTTTGAAAAGATGGATATCAGTCGGAAGTATTGAATATTATAATTTAGGAATATCTATTTTTTTGGCCTATTCCTTGTAAACACCTAACGTGTAAATATAAATGCCTTTGATAATATCAAAAAGTAACTTCGTAATCCTTATTATATTTAAGCGATAAAATACTGTAACGTTATTAATATAAATTGTACTATTTAATTCTATTAAGCATATCAATGCAAATGTGCCATTTACAATGTCACGGATTAAGATTAATAAACTATACGGTAAATGCAAAAGAATTGATATTAGCGCATGTTTTATATGCAATATAAGGTTATTTTTTAAATTTTGCCTAACACGCCATTCCACGGCGAAGGAAATATAATACACGTACTTACGTAGGATGGATCAAGTCCCGTACCACGAAAAGGTTTACACTATCCGGCCATGATGTGTGGCGGTTTTACGAAAAAAATATCAACTTAGGGCTATATGTATAGACTCGACGCAATTTTGATGTGACTACAAAAATATTACTGGTAATTTAAAACTATAGCAGGTGCATTCAAGCTGAATTTTGTCCGCTTATTTTCAAAAAACCTTTTATCTCCAATTGTACCTTTCTTTTTTTATGTTTATCCCGAATTTATACTACGTATGTAAGTTTAGACTAAGCGGTGGGTGATTACATAATTTTATTAATTAGGTAAATACTACAAAATGATACGATAAAGCGGCTGGCAGTGCGTCCACACGCTTAGCTTATGTAGTGCTTCTACTGCTTACACTTAACCATCCGACTACATTTATATTACACAACGAAAGCTCATAAGAAGACTCTGAATAAACGCATGGAGGTTGAGTTTTCAGGCTAATAACGTTCTTAGAACGGAACGTAAATTGTGTATAGCGGCGAGGCAGACCGCGCGCCGTGGTGCACCCCCTAACGTTGTCTTACGTATTCGTGGCTTTGTAACGGTCGTATTATGTTCGTGAAAGGAGATTTCCTCGATTTTCCGCGTATCAAGCGAAGTGCCTGAATTTCTAGAATTGTGTCATTAAGACGTAAAGTAAATAAAGTCGTTGTGTACATTGTAATTGGAAGAGGGAGAACACTCAAGTGCTTTTCACAGCCCTTTGCCTTTGGGATCATTTAACTCGGAAAGCCTAACAGCCCATGATCCGAGTTTCAATTTCAGCTGCAATAACACCATATATTGTATTGAATTAAAATAAGTAATTATAAGTAGCCCGCTTTCAATAGGTTTACGATGATTTACTTCTTAGTAAAAAATACGAGCTGACCTGAAATCTAAAGTTAAGATTTCACAAGCCCCGGTGCAGCTATCTTATTCTATAAACTTATTACGATTCGTATCGATTTTATGTCAAAACTACATAAATCGATGTTTTGGTATCCTGTCAAACGGTGATCGACTCAGTCGATATCGACTTATTATAGCGTCTGCCAGTACAATCCCGGCGCATCCCAACACATGAACTATCTATTCTGCTTAGTAGTTTTTACGTTTTCTTGACACGATCGATATCGTTAATCTGTCAAAACAACGATAGCATCGGATAATGAGCTTGTATAGTATTGACAGACGGTTGGATAGCTTAATTTCATGTAATCTAGGCTTTATTTTCTTCTCAATTACTTAATATAAGTATAAATTATTGTGTTTTATGAATACGATTTTATCCAAACGCATTCTTTTATCGTGACATTAAATACATGCAGTTTTTTCTTTTCTTGTTTTGGATTCTCTGGATTATACGAAGATGAATTATGGGTTGTGATGAAATTTATTTCAGCTTACCCACACGGTGGACCGCAGGGTGGCGCAAAAAACCGTCTACTTCATTTTTGAAGATGCATTAATCTGCTGTATTTTAATAGCCCTCTCCAAAAAAAGGCGAAAATTTTTTTTTGAATCATTAAACATTTGTAAGAAATTTAAAAACAATATTTTTTATAATTTTTATTCGTTAGGGGCCATCCATAAATTACGTCACACGTTTCTTTAGGTTATGAAATGTGACAATGCGCGACAAGGAGCAGGTCAAAAGCTTTGTAACGTCAAATCCGAAATACGAAAACGCAAAAAGGATTACATCTTTTGCTTTGTCCAATTTTAAAGTACTTTGAACAAAATAAAAATGTAAAAACTGCGTTTTCATGTACGTGTGACCATCTGTGACAAGGACGGGGGGTGGCAAAAACCTTATAATTTATGTGACGTAATTTACGGATGGCCCCTTAAGGTAAATTTTTGCACACAAAAAAAGTTCCTGTAATTTTTAGCTTAAAATATTATTTTTTAAAGGTCGCTTAATTTTTTTTTTTTATATTTTAAATGAATTGCTTTTGATGTTTTTGAGTGACAGTTAAATATTCCTATTGAGAATTAATTCATATTAATACTTTCGTTTAGTCTGTGTGCTGTATTTTCATCCATTATATTATCAATGAAAAGTAAAAATATAAATTATTTCTTAATTAATTAATAAATATATAAAGGTCTCTTGAAAATATAAACTTCAAAGCATTTGAAAAGCTAGTAGTGATATTAGTGCTGAATTGCTTGTAGTTTATTGAAATAACAAAAACAAATTTTATAATTTGTTTTTTGATTTGATTAGAGTTTATACTCTATTCATGCGCAGGAAATAACGGACATAATAAAAAATAACGGTGTTTTATGAAAGTGCGACATCAGCCAGGAAACTACAAACGATACTAATTAATGTAGTACACTTAATTTTTTTTTGTAGTATTAATAATTGGGCAAAACAATGATAAATGCAGTCTATCCCTGAAAATATTAAAAATAATGTAATAACTACTTTTGATATTAGTGCTTATATTAGAACGAAAATGTATGTGATCTGTATAAATTATAGAACTTTTATATTATAAAGAATAATTTATATAGTTTGTACAATAATAATTTGGTAGTTGCACTAGAATATAAAGACCCTGAATTTATTACGATGTACAATGAATTCGAGATCGGAACTGCTATTCAGCTTGTCGAGTACAAAGTAAACATGATGCCTGGTCAATTTTATTAAACATAGCTTAATCCACATGAAAAGTAGTTAAATGAATTATAAAGTCATAAATATTCGATATTCATAAAACGTGAAATAATATATATAAAAAAAAAACCGCCTTCAAAAACATACTTAAATATTTTTTAAACAGATTTCAAAAACAATTAATTGTGTAGTTGTTTTTGGAATCAGTTCCAGCTAAAGTAGGGCAAAAGAATATATAATGTATAAATATTAATATGAAACGTTAAATACTCAGTCAAAAAGGAATTCTTCTAACGAGACATTCTTAACTACCTCTAATTTATTTTTAGCTAGAACAGACTCCAAAAGAAACTAATTAGTTATTTTTTAAGTCCATAAAAAATATATAAGAGTGTTTTTTAAGAAAGTTTTTTTGAAAATTTATTTTCCATATTAGATTTTTTAATACCGTACAATCTTTTCAGCCCAGCCCGTCACATTCCACTTCCTTCTATAACAGAATCGAGAAGCGAATTTAGCGTTTTAAAGTCGGCATTCAAGGAACATACTCGTATGTATACCAACACCATTTCTTATCTTCTTTCTTCAATAATGATTATTTACTATTTTTATATGAATGATTATCACGTCTAAATAGAAATTTTAATTAAAATAATTTCATCTACTTCTCTCCATTTTGTTGCGAGACGAGGTTGTACTCGATTAGGATTTAAATTAAAATTATATTTCCGAACTCCTCCATTTTTCTATTTTATTCTTTGAATAGGAATTTAAACGGTAATATATTATACTTCCATTTTAAATATAATACACCCATTATGAACCTCTTCGTAGTGGAGATCGTGATCGACATCATCCCGGATCAAAAAAAAAGCACACAGACATTTTTGAAACAAAAAAGTAGTCCATTAGCGGACGTCAATGATTTGGTAGCGTCTAAACTTAGTTTAGCTGAGAGCGTGCGAGCAATGTCTTCCTCTCTAAACCACCCCACTGATGAACCGTGTCCTCCCACAATCTATTTATTTGAGTCTGGTGGCCTTTGACGTTAAGGCTTACACGCTAGCACAGGTGGCGTGCTTATTTAGCTTAATATTGACAACAAATTTTAGTCTACTTCACAAATAGGAATCGATGTTAATTCCTTAAAAATCCCGTGAACATATAAACGATAGCTGATCGGATTCTTAATGTCACTGAATTATTAGCGTAATATTAAATGCCTTTTTTAATTTTAATTTGTTTTTAACTTTTGCAGTTGCTTGTGTATTCCAAAACCATTTTAATACATTTTTATAGGCGTCACTCCGAATCTATGAACTATCGCTCATAATCTTAGGTTTATCAAAAATTAACACTTTTTTGAACTATTAACTAGATAAAAGATTTTAGTCTCTGTGGTTTTAGGCTTAAACAAAAAGTTAGTTAGTCATCGAGTGCTATCATTATTCCATAGATTAATATTATGCGTATATAATGCTCTCCTACAAAAGTGTGCTATCCGAAATAAAACTAAAAATCAAATAAGAATACACTTTGATATCAAGCTCTTTCATTTTTCTTTCAATTATTTTTTATTACGTATTTGTAACTTAGATGTTAAAATGTTGATCGTCAACGATATTTCAATATTTCAATTTAGTTACTTATTGCATTTTGGCATTGCATTTGTATTATTGTACTTTATATTAGATTTTATCAAACATTTGATTAACTGAATCGAAGAAGACATTAAGACAATAGTTAGATTAGAATTAGTGTAAACCAAAAAACTAATCAAAACTATTCCATATAGATAAGATAGAGTTACGTCCAATTAAACTGCTTTTATCACAATGCTTGTTCGTAGTATTATTTTACCCGATTGTATTATACAATAGACATAAAATTGTAAACATATTGTGTATAGAATTACAGAATTTAATACGTAACAGATATAATAGTATTAAATAATAATTTAAACTATGAAACTCTTATATAAACAAGGCTCTTATATTTCAAAGAGAAAGATAAGAGTATATTCAGAAATCATCATGTGTTGTTGTAATACTGTTTAAACCATTACATAAAAAAGTAACAGAAAAAAACGCCTATGGAGCGGAGGTCCTAACTATGTAAAAAAAAGATTCCGTATTGATTTAAATACGTTTTGAATACATGCAGCATCAGTATACAATCAGCAGTAACAACCGATAATACTACAACCTTAAGAAGGGTATAATAAAACTATTTTAAACTGCTTGAGATACTCATCGATACAAACCTTATGGAAGGTCCTCATAGGTTCGGAAGTGAAATAGATATTTATATCAGTGCTTGTTAATTCTAATTATTACTAGTAATCTCAATTCGTTTGAAGTATATTGAGAAGACAAAGTTGAAATAAAAAAAAAAACAAATTTGGCGCAAATTTGATAACATTTCAAGTGATGAACCAAAGGATTCACGTGTGATTTTAATAGAGCCTTAAAAATACTTATAAACTATACCTGAAGTTTGGTGTTAAACTGTTTTACACAGCGTTTGTTGATATGTGTGGCGGTGATAGATAATAACTCTATACTAAATAATAACTCAAATAAAAATGTTCGGACGTTAAATACAGATTGGAATCCTTCTCGTTTTTATCTCATTTCACACAAAGAGTACACACAAAGTTATGTTCGTGAACTGCGTTAGTTCATAATGGATTAACTCAAATATGAGTCGGCGCGATAACTCACATCCTCGGCGTGACGAGGCCCTAATTTTGGGCCGTGTTCTGTTTACTTGGGGCCCAGTTAGCGAATGTAAATTACCACCAAATTTATTATGTTAACATATTTTGTTGATTACTTGTGATAAATTGGAAATATTCGGCGACGAGAGGGTGCACAGGGCGGAACTATTCGGTTTCTCAGATTGTACTTAGGGCAACAGACGGTTTAGTAACTACTTGAGTCGATGTTAAAAAAATCTATCTAGTCTCTTTTTTTAATATACTTAATTTAATATATAAAAAACGACTATTTGTGTGTTCGTTTCTTGTGTGGACATTTATTTTATTCATTTAAAATTTTATTAGTACTATTATAATTGTGAAGGTCAGTTGAAATGTTGTACGCGCAAAATAAAAGGTTTTTGAAACAAAGAACTAGTGAATTTTTTGACTACTATGTAATATTTGGTACTATTGAATAGAATTAATGAACTGATTGTAAGATTTTTTCCCTAATAGAACGCTACATTATCATTATGTGAAGTAGGCTACTAATATTTAGCTCGGCTAGGTCCAAATCGTGACCGTGACTGATTCCGAAATTTGAATCGATTGAAGAACAGCAAGTAAAATCGAAAGTTTGAAATCAAATTTCAACTCAGCATCAGAATCAAAAATATGATGGGAAACAGAATCAGGGATAGTGCCTGGGATCGAAACCGAGAGCAGGTCAGCGATTAGAATTGAGAGCGAGACTGATCGATATGACGTATGGGGGGACACTTTAGATGTCTCTGCGAATGTAGCTATGAACTAAATGCTAGTCTCGAATATAACTCATTTCTTTTTTACGTGTAATTTTATAGTAACTTATTACTTTGATACATATGTCTACATTTTGTGAACGACATTTTTCCCGTTTTCATTTACTTTTATCACACTGTGACTTGTCAATAAACACCACAAAATTAACAAGCATTATTTTGTGTCCACAGTGAAGGTAGAATTTCAGCTTAACGGGTGACCGCCAGGAAATCTACGGCTAATTGCTTACACTTACGTGTAGACACAATGAAAATGGGTTCTGACCGTGTGCCCAGAACGTGAGAAACCTGCGCATTGAAACAACACATTCCAGCGGTCGATTTGACTGTTCGCGGGGTGACCATTACGGAACGTAAATAGCACCATGTTTGGTCTGTCGCATTGGATAAACGCAATTTAAAATGGCTTTTAAATTTGTTTTTGATAGAAAATGAAACAGGCAACAGAAGTTAAAGTGTTTTTGTCCTTATTATTGTTCATAACTATCCATTAAGTGTTGGAAAATTTTATGTTATTGTTACGATTTAAACTTTATCGTTTTATCTTCATTGTATTTGCTTGAAGCCCATAGTTGTAGCTTTTAAAAAGGATATTTGATTAGTTAATTAATAATGTAAGAGAGAAATAGATCGGCCAAATACGAGTTTATTTTATACAATTGTCGTTTCGTATTTGAATGTATTTTAAAGGCCTTGCTTTTTATTGTTACAAGATTCACCTGTTTCATTAGAAGTACAATTGTTTAAATAACGTATAATGACATCAATTTAGATTAAATTATGCCGAAAATTAATATTCCTTTTTCTGTTTTTCTTCATAAACTTTTGCCACGTTTAACAATTTTTATTCAATGTCGATTACATTACTGACTTCAAAATTATTTCTGATTAGCATTTTTGGAGACATTCCTTTGCAATCTTTTTTGAACAGTTTATAAAAAAAAATTGAATTTTTTTTAACATTATCAGAAGTAAATTTCTAATTTTCTCTGTCATCATATAAAATTGACGCTATAATCTAAAGCGAACAAAGAATGATGTCTTTTTTGTCTGTAAACCTTCACAGAAACAAAAAAAATATTATATGATAACACTATAATTTTTTTCTTTCTCCCGGTATTATTTTTCTAATACATGACATAGTTTTAGTAATTTTTTATATTTGTCCTTTACAATCCTGTAGTAAATACAAAATACACAGATTATTGATACACTAATAAAGTATTTTAATATATATTTTTGGTCAATTTGCTTATCTTTTACTAATTTAACGTTTTCGTGCTACGGTAATATTAATATCTATAAAGTACGTCATAAAACCTTTACATAGCGCACTACAAGCCGTAATATTAGTTTAACTGCAGGCAAAGACAAAATTAACATTTTCTAACAAAAACTTTCTAGTCATTCCTTTGAACAACGCACAGCCGTTTCGCTCAAAGGAATATTGTTGAACGTGGAATAATGTTTGCGTAGGTTCGTGGGATGGCAAGCCTTTGAATGTCTTTTATTTAAATAAACCTTAATTGAACCAAATATTTTGTTTTATTTAAATATATTACTCGGACGAAATGCAACAATGGAAGCTGTTACTTTACGACTCACAGACGAGAGTGTGCTATCTCACCGATCGATTAGCCCCATTTTCGTGATGGGCCAAAATGACCTTAACGTGCCTCTATCTCTCACATTAATAAATATTTGTATAAGTTAATAAATATGACATTATTTGATTTTAGGAATATTTTCAATAATACTATTACCACTAAAACTTAATGTGGGCAGTGGTCAGTCCACTTTTATATATTCATTGTTAAATAGAAATTTTAGATAAACACTCTGTCTTATTTTTGCTATCAAAAAAATAAAATCTCTGAATTCTGTTAAAGTCGCGGTTTCAATACAACTCAATCCGACTCCCTTGAACTAACTCACTAGATCCAGCGAGTGCAATCCATCGTCGAACTAGCAATTGATTGGCTCCAAGTTGACTGAGCACTGCACTCTGACTTCTCAACTTCAAGCTAACATACGTCCTCCACATAATAAAGTTAGCTCTTTACGCTTGGCACATGTAACGAATGGAGCCAAAGGCGTAATATCTTTGTAGTGCGAAGAATAATCTCATAGTCGGTTGCCATCACAACAGCAAAAATTTGTTTTTCAACATAATTTTAAAATGGATTTGCGTTACTAATTAAGTTAATATTACAAAACAAAATTTTAACATATTGGGTACGCTATTCCGTACTACATACTTATACGATATAAGATAAAAGATCACAATAAAAAAATAATATTTATTTTCTTATGCAAAGGGTAATATCAATTTTATCTTTTTATTGGAAATTATAACAGTTATTAAGTGAAAAATTCGAATATTCTGACGTTATTTTGTTGTCATCTTCTATTTTGCATTCCGTTACACAAAACTCACCGATTGATGTCACTGTCGAATTTGCTAATTGATTTCCCTATATTTCAGCGGCTTGATTGAATTTAGAAAATCGATGAACCCAAAAATTTCCTCTTTTAATATCGATTCAAATGAACCTAACTTCGCAATTCTATGATCACGAACCAACTTGAGAGGCTGTAGGGGTGTGCGTGTGGTATTACACAGGGGGAGTTGGGGAGTGTAGGAAATCGACAAGACAGAGGGGAGTAAACCACTCGGAATGTATAGTCACCTACTTGGTGACAGGAAACTTAAGAAACAAGAAATGAAAAATAAGGAAAGGATGTAATGCGAAGGGGTTGTAAGGGTACAGTAAATATATATATATATATATAGGAAAATAAATGTAAACTAGAGGTACAGTACTGAAGGTACTATACTAAGAAGTATAAAGAGATGAGCGAGAGGGGGGTTAATATTTTGAAGGCACCTAAATGGTGACCTATCGACACAGATTGGCGTACCAATCAACAGACAACGAGGCACTTAAAAATTAATAAAAATTTCTTATAATTATAAGCGTCGCCTGTGGTAAACCTTATTGACACATCAGTTACTAGTGGTCTGAAGTTGATCGCTAAACCGTTTGTGGGAACTTCATACTGCAGAATTTTCGCGTCACCTCGATAAAAATTAATTCTCATCATTTTTTCATAATGTCCCAAAAGAAGTATAACTTCAAAAATAGGCGACATTATTTTTTCTAGAAACAGCTTGCGAGAAAAATCACTTTCACAAATACTTCAACAATCTCTAGCATGTGCATATTTGATATGTATTACAACTTTGTTCAAAGATTTAGTGCAAAAATGCGATAAATATCAAATTATTTTATTTTATTGAAAATAAGCAAGATCTGACCTATAATATTTTAGCCTGTGAAGTGAATTGGCAAATTACCAGACAAATAAATTGATCAATAATATTGAATTTGAGTACGCCGTTCAAGGCGCTCGTTCCATTGTCGTCAATTCGTTCAGCAAATACATAATAATTATTATTAAATAATGATTATACGTATTTAGACAACCCTTCAAAATTTTAAGAAGCATGCACGAAATATTTACCAACAAAATTTAGTACAAATCAAACTAGAGAAAAGAATTTATTCTTATCGAAGGAATTTTATTTGGAATTATTTCTAAGACTTTGCATTTTTCCTTTTATTTTAAATATCGTTCCATATCATCACAATATTGAAATATAGTTATAGTGTTAAAATATATTTATTGTTGTAGGCGTAGTTTCTGTGAGTATTTAGGTAACATCGTCAGTGATGGAGTATATAATATTGAAAATATATTGAAGTTTGTTATTGGTGTAGTTTTTTAATGAAACTTTTGAAGTCAAAAAAAATATTAACATAAACTTGTTAAGGAGAGACAGTCATTTATAAAAAAATAAAATAGTAATATAAATAGTAATTTTCCAATTACATTAAAACAAATTTGAAAATAGTTTGATATTCAAAGTTACATATGGAATTGGAAAAAACTACCCTCTCATAGACAAATAAAATATAACAAAATCTGCCGTTGTACGAAATAAAATTGGATAGCAGTTCTAATAGCCACTGCATTAACCGATTCACTATTTAAACAAAAAAAATATATAGTTACTTTTCTAACATTAAAATGCATATAAATAAGCCGGGATCGCTGCATAGTGAGAGTTCATTAAAACCTCTCATGATTACGGCTCAGCGTGTACATTCACAAACGGAATACGCAGCGAACGCGGCGTGGGACGAGCTTATTTTGATTATCCTCTGATTATACAAAATGCGCGTGTAATGAGACGTCTTTGTTTGACGTCTCATTGTAAATAATATATGGAGCGAGCGAGCGAGAGCCAAGGCTTGGGCGAGCGCGGCCCGCATTAATATTGTACGAGTATCCTCGGGAGGAGCAGCTATCGGACCGTAAACGTTGTATTATGGGATAACTTTTATTGTTTCAGCTTCGAGATCAAAATACGAAGCTGTATTTTAACCTTTTTCACGGTTCCGGCGGCCGTATTGTTGCACTTTGGCCTGTTGTTAGATCGTAAATAACGTATCGTGGTAAATTTTTTAATAGCTTAATTTGTACGTTACCGTTATTGGTTATTTATTGAGTGCAATGTATTTCCTTTATGTTTTTATTAGTTTTCGAAGTATCAGCGCCGACAAATTTGCATTTGTGTTGAATCTTTTTCAGGAATTCCCATTTCATTTTTGTTTATTAGTCTTATGGACAAAAATTGTCGAAACTTTCAAAACTCAGTTATTATATTTGAAAGCGTAGAAAAGAATTCACGCTGAAGTGTGATTCAAAACGTGTTAGCCAGGCAATCGGTCAGTCAAATCAGGTTTGAGGAAAGCAATATATAAGTAGTCATGTCATTTAAATGTCTAGACGAGGTGCATAGATGTGACGTTTGGGAGAATAGTAGTGATTGCGTTAAGTTTTTTGTCATCGTACTGCAGAGACACACATTCCGACAGCCTTTTTTTATTTCACATCAAAGGGCTTGCATATTAAGCGCTTTGTGCTAGCCTAGACCAAGCCGGCAGCTGCTGAAGGCCATTGTCACTAATGCGATGACAATGCGGGCAATACTTTAATTGGACTCAAATTAAAAACTCATTGCGAAACTCGTCTCATTAATACGCAGTTGAACTTAATGATCAATTTCGCATTTTTTTCTTTCTGTTCGAAAGCAACCCTTTTCACCATTATGCCACCATCGCCCAACGCGAGAACAGTCGCAAGGTGGAACAATATGCTTTCAATATGACTTGGATAAAAATTCCAGAGCACCTATTGCCGATATATTCATCACGAATATTCGCGCTATAGATTTATTTAGACCATCTATTCGCATTCATTTATTTGCAACACACCCTTTGTAATCTAGTCACTCCGGTTTCTTAAAAGTGACATAGTTCTCATGAACCTTCACTTCTTCCATACTACACAAAAATTGCATTTCTACTTCTTCTACTTCTTCTTCTGCGAAATCCAAACACTATATAGCAGTCAAATTATATTATAAACTTTTAGACGTCCTCGCTGTAAGATTTTTTGCTTTAAATAGCGTCCTATTTAAAGATGTCCTATTTACTTTATTTCTTGTTACAAATAACCGAGATGCACAATTTATATTTCTCGGCCACCTTTTACACCTCCAGACTTTTATAATTTTTAAATTACAAAGTTATTAGTTTTCTGGATGATATACAACTATTTAGGTATGTATCATTCGGTACAGTTTTTTTTTAAATATCGATTAAATAAAATCGGTTTTGTTTGTACCAAATACACAATACACAAGTGTGAAAATTTTTTCGTAGTAACGTATATACATTATTGCAGTTAAAAACATATTTTTGGATGAAATGTTCAATGTTAATGTGTTTCTTTGTGTATTTCTGAAATTAATGAAAATAGCAGCAGAATCATCAATCTAATCTAATATATTTTCTTATCGAGCACTATTTAAATGAGCTGTGGTAGGGGAGTGGTTGGTGCGTTGTCTTCTAGAATAACAGATTTATTGTCTGATTACACGACTCTTCAAAAAAATTTTCGTTCTTTGTCCTAAAGTTCATTTTATGTTTTTCCGGTTAATAATGCACAAAAACGAAAACAAAATACCTTTTTCTGGTATAAGGTTTGCTTTTGTGATAGTTATAGTAATAACTATAAATAAGACATTTTTGATTTATTTTACAAATTTAAATCAATTTTAATACATTTTAAAATACTGCGCGAACAGAATAGGGTTTTTACGTTCACACAGTACCGCTAGATGGTACTCGAGTGATAAACAACAATCAGGTGTTTTGTACGTCTAAATTTTTTTTTTAAATTTCGTTGCGAAAGTGTAAATGTGATGCTGATGCATTTTGTTATATATGTGGTCAATTTATTACAGTTCGTGACGTAAAATATGTTTTATCTTGTTATCTGTGCATATAAAATAACAGAGCGGATGTTAAGAACTGTACTCAACGGTCATGGCCAGTAAGAACAGAACTTTGTGTAAGAAAACAAAACGTAAAAATTAAGCCGATTGTTCAAGCGGAAAAAGTGTTAATACCGCCTTTGCACATTAAGTTAGGGTCAATGAAACAATTCGTTAAAAAACTGGATGAAACTTCAGAAGCTTTTGGATACTTGAGAATTTTTTTTCCGAAGTTATCAGAAGCAAAGGTTAAAACTGGGGTTTTTATTGATCCGCAAATCAGACAATATTTTCGCCTATGAAAAATTTTCCACGTTGTTGAATCGTACTCAGAAAGCGAGTTGAAACAGTTTCAAAGCAGTAGTTTCTAGATTTTCAGGAAATAACAAAACTGAATACTACGAAAAGCTAGTTGAGAATATGCTAAAATATTTTAAGGCCATGGGCTGCAGGATGTCATTAAAAGTAGATATGCTGCATGCTCATTTAGATAAATTTAAAAACAACAGGGGAGCGTATTCAGAAGAGCAAGGAGAACGTTTTCATCAGGACATTATGAGCTTCGAACAACGTTAAATACAATGAAAATATGATGAGAGATTATATATGGGATTTATTGAGAGAAAGACCTTATTAAAATAAACAAAAGTAAAAGGATGCATTTTTAAATTATTTTTTGTAAATTATTTTGATAGCAAAACTTAATAAAATTAATAAACATTTTTATTTGGATGGTTTTATATTTAATTAAAAATGAAAACCATAGACTTTGAACAATATCGTTCAATCGGTCTCAAATACAAAAGCAAACATTTTCATGCCATACATTTTTTTTTCGTCTTATTACGACCTAAATAATCGAAATATCATGCTTTAAAGTCAAAGTCAAATTTTGCGTTGACCCGTATTATAGGCAAACCAACTAATATTATATTTTAATTTAAATCAAATTAGACTATTCGGTCTGTGTCTGAATATCATATTAAACCTTTGACTGCGAATATCATCGCATAGCGGCGATACGTCATTGGCGCTTACAAGACCAACAAAGGATAACTTCTGCAAAGGTACGACTAAACCCTGGCACAGCATCCGTATTAGTATTTATTTCAAATAAAGCACCTTTTTTTGTATTAAAGTTTGCATTTTTGTTTCAGTTATGATGTAAGAAATTTGAAATTGGCATCATACCTCCCATTACGCTCCGGAAAAGCCAAAATAACAAAATTGGGTAGTTGAGAAATAAATGGCAACGGCCGTGAAATTTGACCCTGTGTTTTTATTTGATCTACTATTGTTCCACGTCAACGAGCAAATATCACAGATCTGAAAGCGAAATTCAATTTTGCTCCACTTTTCAAATAATGATGGTCGTGTTGTAAAACCTACTTCAGATCAATATCTTATTTATTAACACTCTGTAGCTAGTGTGTCAGTCCAAATACCACCTTCGAATCAGGATTTTGGGACAAAAACAACAGAATAAGCGATAGCTAATTCTGTTGTCAAATCATTTTTATGGCTAAACGGAATTCAACCTACATTATCATTATAAAATAATTATACGCTTTTATACAACATAAATTTAAAAATCGTTTGTATACTTATAATAAAATACATCTCGATTTCAACAATGTCTTACATCCGTAGTATGCATATTACTGTATAGTTTCTTTCCTTCAAGCTTAAACTAGCATATAAAATAGTATGTTTTCATGGCCGTCTCAATGCGGCAATACATTAAGGTGTATAATTATTAGGGAACATTTTCAAATAGAAAAAAAAACACTCGTTCAATCAAACCGACACGTTCTCCTAAAAACAAAAAAAGGGGTGAATATTAAATGGCGGATGTCCGCGTGCGTCGGACGCCGGCGGATGTTCCGCGGCCATTATTTTCGCTCTAGCTTTCAAACGTCAAGCGCAGGCGCTCGCTGCAAATGCAATTGGTCAGTTAGAATAGCGCCCCGGCGTCCGTATAAGTTTTCACACGGGACAAGCTCTGGATTGACTCGAGTTTTTACCCGATTGCGAAGAGGGAAGTTGGGTAATGTGTCTATAAGGTTTGTTTGTGTTTTTTTTCCTTCCTAATCTGAATTCAATAATCATTTCACTAATATAATTAAGCATATAGCTAGCTAAAATATTGTTTTATATATTCAAATACCAGAGTATATCAAAGTGTACACAAACAGCTGCCAGAGTGTATAGTTTTATCACTCCTTAAAAATACCAATAGCTCCTAAAATCTGACAAATATGATTTTAGAATTTATAGTTTAGAAATTACAATCACTCTTATCATTTTGTACTGAAAATACACAATTTATTTTTTTATTAGTACAATGATTAAAGAAAAAAAAACACTACACTATTCTTCTCCCTTCCAGAAAAAAAACTGAAAAGCATAAAATGAATGGTGCTTACTTTGAAAAGTTAATGAGGTATTTAAAGGCTTTTAAATTTTGATAGGAAACAAGTTTTATCTTTTTGTCTTAGAACATAAGGTACATTACAAAAAAGAACAAAGATCTTAAACGTTTTATTTTGCACATTTTCAAGTTTCAAACCAAAAAACATATTGTCTAGTAAATCAATCAATCAATCAATATGTCCAACATTCCTTTTTATTTCATTTAGAACTTAAATTGAAATTTCGATACAAAAAATATATTTATAATTATTAGAAATTCATTCATAATTCATTAGAAAATTCATCAAAACATTCACAATTATTATACAAACGAATATTTGTCGGAAAAAGCATTGCAGATTCATAATAAAACCAAAAAAATCAACAAAATTATTATTTAAATACTTGTATTAAATTTAATGCTTACTAAAATGATTCATTTGCGTTATAGCTTTAATAAACATTTTATGTTCCCTCTTTTATCGTTTGTCAATAATTTCATTCGATTTTGATTAATGTAGTGGATCGTCTAAGAACTCTTTTGGTATTTCATCTCACCAACAATACGTAGGGCGCACTGAAAATTCTGGAATGAATTAAAAAAAAATACTATGAATGGTCAAAAATTAATTTATTGCTTCTGAAAATATTCTCCGTTAGCCTAAATGCATTTTTTCATAAGAATAAACCAATTTTGAAAACACTTATGCCACTCCTCCTCGGTGAACTCGGAAACATGGTTTTCAAATTCTTCGACATCATCTCTTTTGGTGATGAAAATCGTTGATTGCGTAATTGGCTCTTAATTTTTGCAAACGAAAAAAATCACAATGTGCCAGATCGGGACTATACAAAGGATTGCTCACAAGCTCTACATTTTTTTCCTTGAAAAATTTATTTGTCTGTTTGGCCGTGTGAGAGCGGACATTATCGTGATGCAAGTTGATTACGTTTACGATATATTTTTAAGGAGTTCGTTCATAACTTCCGGCCAGTAAATAGTCATGTACCAATCATTATTCACGGTGCTACAATTATCCAAAGCAACAGTAGCCACGCGTCTAGTTTTATTAAAAAAGAAGCAATTATCCGCTTAGAGGCACTTCGGTCGGTTTCGGCTCATCTCGATAGACCCATACGGTTGATTGCTGATTTCTTTTGGAGTCATAGCAACAAATTCATGTTTCGTCACCTGTTACTATGTGCCACACCAAATTTGACGGTTCTTCCTCGAATCTGGTAAACATGGCATCACCAAGTGTCGCGGTTAATTTTTTGAGCTTCAGTTAGTCGAAATTGTAAGATAAGTACTTCGTTACAAGACTATAATACATCACTAATTAACAGTTTTCGATGTTTCCATTACACGATCGCTCTGCGCATTGTCGGGAATATTTTATCACGACGGGACGCGACGTCACAAAAACGCGAAAACAAAAAGATTCTATCGTAAGCGCTAGGAAAAAAGCCAAACAGGACCCAGACATGATAAATTTCCAAAGCTACAGACGAGTATTACTATATTAAACAAGTTGTATGAAAAAAGACCGATCACTTATAAAATTTTCATATTCTCTGAGCTGAAGCTCAGGCGGCCATCAATCTGCGCGCCCCGCCGGGGCCAGTTTACGAGATCCAGCCCCGAAACAGTTTTACTGCACAATACAATACGCTATATCAGGGTTCTTCGCTCTCACTGTGCCCGTTCTCGCGCTTTATTTATTCAGTGAACAGTGTTCTCGAAGTCTATTTGCAAACATAAACATATTTCTCACCGAATCATAATGCTTACAATAAATATTCCCGTTCGGATCCCTGAAGTTTACCTATCTCTTTTCTTAGGAATGCAAACGCTTTACAAAATTTTCATGCAGGCTTTTTGCAAAAAGCCTAGCTTTCAAGCTATAAATGATTTTGTAATCAAATAAAACGAAAGCTATTCTGTACAATTAGTATATTCTAAACATATTTACATAGTGATTGAATTACTGAAAAAAAAATAGCGAAAACCATAAATTGGAATAATGATACCAATATTTACTTTGATTTTAACTGAAAAGGGTAATATGTTTTACTTTTCTGTCGAGATCTTATATATATGACCATATTTTTCATTCATTAATTCCTATAACCTATAAAAAATAATAATGATCCTCGTCTCTCAACTTGTCTATGGTAGAGAAGTTTAATGTGACAGAAAAAAAATCAGAATCAATACAGTGGAAACATCGAGGCGGTCCGGTTATCTGGAAGAAAAAAATCGTTGAAGGGAATCCATGGAATATATGTATGGAAAAATCCGCAAGAAACATTCTATGAATTATATATAAAAAATTGGTGGTGTATCAAAGTAGGGAAATTTTATACTCTCTAAATTAAAAATGTTACATGAAACGATTGTTGGAAGTTGGTGAAACAAGCGAGGTACATAAAGATCGAACCGTGTAAAGATCTCTGGACTCCATTTACCCCATTAAAAGATAGTGGCAGGTCATGCAGCAAGTCGGTATTTAAATATAATAGAAGTTTAAGCCAAAGAAAGGCCAGTAAAAAGTCCGGACTGGAACCCTATTGAACATTTATGAGACGATTTATTTATTGATAATACAATATTACCACTAAATCTCTAACGCCGAGAATTGTCGAGGAGTTTAAACCTATGTATACCTGGGGTGCGCTATAACTTTCTGTAACTGGTCACTTACATAAACAATATTTAAAAAGTAATTACTACAATAGAAAATAGAACTCTTTGACTGTAAAATACAGTTTTTTTCTATGTAACTGTCAATTGTTTTTATATTATTGTGTCATTTTAAAAATTTCGTGTCTTTATTACTATGGATTTAAGCGGTGGAAATTTTCGTAGTATGATTTTTTACGTTTTTAAGTGCAATTTGACAGCTCAGCAGAGCCTTGATCGACTTCGAACTGCTTCTCGCGATTAAGCACTATACAAGACGACTATTTATAACTGGTTTGTAGAATTCAAGCGCGGTCGTGTCAATTTCAGTGACAAATTTCGTGATGGTCGCCAGTCCACTGCTGTGAGCAACAAAAACATCTATGCTATGCGTCGTATGATGAGAACAGTCAGGCATGTGATCTACCATGAGATGTGGACAGTCTTAGGCATAGGCATGAATTAAATACAATCAATCCCATACAAACATTTGGATTTGTAAAAGCTGCGCTCGCGATGGATCCCACACAATTTGACTGAGGCTCAAAAAACGGATTTTCTTTTGGTTTTATGGTTTTCCTTTTTAATAAAGTATCCAGTTAAGAAAATGATTTTGTGGTTTTATTATATCCCGATTAATATAATTGGAAAAGTTATTACCTACGACAGTAAAGATAATTATCAAAATTTGAAGATTTTGAAAAACACTAGCCATCTAAATAATTTAATAATAATTGGATTATGAATAATTATTGGAAAATGAGACCCCTCTTCTTATGTAATAATATCTCTAGAACATATATGAAGTATGCTGTTAGCTCGTTTTGCTGCAAGAAGAGTAATTTCTTATTATACAATATATATAGAGAGAAATATTGACTGAAACCCAATTTGTTATCAAATACTATACATATTATTTAAGGTTTTCAGACTAGAAATAATGACAATAAAGCTTTCGGAACACAAACGAAATTCTACATTCATAACATTACAGCATTCCTTAACGAACTTCAAAGGACACGTAGCACACGTCAGTAAATACAGAGGCACAATAATTTCTCACAAAGTAGGCGTCTCGCATTAGGCTTGGTACACTCACGGCAAATAAAAAAAAAGGGCGCAGATAAAACGCGTCCCGAACGCATTCGAGTAAGCAAATATGACGAGCTCGTTAAAATTGTTAAAATACCGTAAAACGTCCCCGCCGGTAGCTCCGGGGGGCTGCGACTTGAAGGACGGTAATATCTGCTGCTGCGGTACCGGAGAACCGGTCTGACTGAGTGTGGGTGTGTAACGTAATTTATGGGAGCTACGTTGAGATGAAGGTATATGTGTTGGTAAGATGAAATGAAACTAACTTATATATCTGAGTTTAGAAGAAAAGTAAAAGCAAATAAAAGTGACATGAGTCTAATTACCGATCGTATAGTTTTCAAGCCAAGCTTGTTTAACGCGTAAGTATTTGTATAATTTGTGTAAAGACAATGTACCAGTTTTGGACTTTATACCATGTTTTTTTACTTTTTTATAATTTTAATATAAAAAACACATATACTAAAACACTCTCACAATTTTTTTATAAAAAAAAAAAACTAAGTCGTAGTAAAATTTGTCAATTTCAAGATAGCAATAACTAATTTATATTTCAACAAAATATCATTCATAAATTATTAAAATAATACGTATACCATTTTTTGGTGTTTAGTTCTTGTAATGTTTCTGCAAGTCGGTATTAAGAAATTGTTTGTGCGAAATTTATATATTTTATTTTTAGAATTTAAATTGATTACAATGTTCATTCATTACTATATGACCCTATTTGCATCATGAGATCAAAAATGATCAGACCTACCTGAAAGAATATTGGTAAAAACCCATGCAAATTAAATTTAGCATTTAGCCTTCGCATTTTCCGTTCAAATATTCGAAAACGGTATATCTATATGGCAATAAAATTAAGTAATTTTAAATAATAATTACGTTACATCAAGTAATTATTAAATAACTTCTTAAAATGCAATTTCATGAAAAACTAAGATAAATGACCACATGGAAGCGTCGTAGGTCACCCCTCGCCAGGTTATGTCTCGCGTAGGGTTGTGGGCTACGTCAAAATCATAACCTATTTCAATATTGTTACCTTTTTATTACTATTTTCTGCGGTTAACAATAAAAAAATTAGTACTTCTAGGTTGTATCATGTTTCCGTTTATAAGAATCTGCATTCTATGATGAGCATTGTGTTTTTTTAAAATAAAAGTAAAACGATATTATTTATATAAAACGAAATATCCTGTGGAGTTGTATGTTCAAAAATATTCAATTCAATGTATGAGGTGAATACCGAAGCCAATTCCTTAGAAAAGTAACATTGTTAAATATTTTTTTCATAGAATCATGCATATATTATTATCGTAATATTTTTTTATTCATCTGCTGAATTCAGTCTTCGATCCGTCAATGCTCCTTTTATTTTTTTGTCCAAATGTACATGACCTTCGCTTTACTGTTAGCATATTTTTCGGAAAATCCGTAATTATATGGAAACTCTTTTCCAAATATGAGTTTTACACTTAAAATATGTACATACAGCATAGAGTAACTTATGTACATACAGCATAGAGTAACTTATGTACATACAGCATAGAGTAACTTATGTACATACAGCATAGAGTAACTTATGTACATACAGCATAGAGTAACTTAGTATACTTAGAGTAACTTAATATGTCTTTCTGTTTGATACAAACAACAGAATGTGTCTCGATATATATAAATAAGCAAACCACTATCATAATCTTCATAATTATTAAGTTATTATACATTCTTGGTATCACTAGTATTCTACAGTTAATTGAGATATAACAAAGATTATTTTCAATTTGTCTCGTTCTAAATAAATAAAGAAAAACAATTCATAGAAAATAAACAATTAATTTTTTTATTTATACCCTACGTAATAAACGCTTCTTAATTAACCGACAACATTGCCTGCCAATCTTACCTGTACACGTGATGAAAAAAAACTACTCTACCAAAGCTTGTACATTGTAATTAATGGAACAAATATCCCAGTACTTAAGTCGAATGTTACAGCTATAGACATCGCGGATATCGTTGTTATTTATTTGTGACGGCGATGAACGGATACATGTTATATCTATAGTCTCGGACGGCTATATAATTTATTATAATACAATCCCTCTTCGAATACAACTTTTTCATATTTAAAACTTGAAAAACTTCTCTGAAAAAATGGAACTTTAACGACAAAACTTTGTATTAAGTATTAAAAAAAAAATATGTACATTGTTTCACTGGTTTTATTACTCTTATATTTGTTTTTTTTTTCCTTAAATTAGCACCATATTATTATCGGAATTAATATCAGCATTTGAAATTTAATTATCGTTATTTATTATTAACAAAAAAAAAATTATAAGACATTAGAAACAATATGAATTAAATAATAAACTGAATTCTTATTTTACTTAGTTGGCTACAAACGTGTATGTATATATGATTTGGACTAAGCGTTCCCATAGCAAAATTTTACAGTAAAAGCAAACACATTTCAAGTAAAACAGAATATTGAGGACGACTTAGAGGCCCGCTTAATGCGTAATGGCCACACTTGTTAAGGTAAACAGAATACGAAGCGTATTCCACGTGGATTCGCCTTACACCTCTTTCTATAGACCTGGAATGTCGATGTCCGTGTCGCGAACGTTTCAAGTCTCCACGCGTACCGATTCGAATTCGAGCCTTAAAATCTCTATATCAAAGATCCGAATTCGTACAACACGAGGAGAGAGTTACAATACAAGTCACAGGGTATATATGTGTTGCTCCGGAGCTTTATTACAATTTAAGCGTTCTAACAAATTGTAAGACGTGCCAACGTAAAATTCTACCCACGTCCATATTTGTTTGGGGCCTTCTTTCGTCTGTTCGACGAGCCGCATGTGTAGCGGAGGTGCCTGAAACGAATACTCTGAAACATGCCATGTCGAGGCTCTCGACAGAGACCATCCGCAAACACACGGGTATAATTTTGGCATTATTTTGGTCAATCGTTCAGATTCTAAATCAGACTGGACCGCATTGGGAAATCGTCTTCTAAATATATTACGTATATCCCGAAACTAAGCACTTCAAATTTAACGAAGTATTTTTAATTGGTGATACAGATAAAAAAATGGTAAACATACATCAATAACAATACTTTGATTAAACAAAAACGTCACCGAGTTTGACATATTTCACGTATAATAGCCAAAAAAATGTCCAATAACATCCATGAATTAGAGAATGTGAAGGTACTTAGTGTACATACTTAATAAAAATATTTTATTTATATAAAAATAATATTGTTTTTAGAAAGAAAAGCAATAATGTTTATAAAGCTAGATTAGTTGTAAAAGGGTTCCAGCAAAAGGATTATATTGATAATGTTTACTCACCAGTAGGAAAACGCAAACATTGAAAATTTTATTGTCATATAGTTGTAAAAATAATTTATATGTAGAACAAATGGATGTCGAGACTGCTTTTTTAAATGGTTATGTCAAGTCAGAAGTTTATGTAAATCAACCGAAAGGTTATGAAACTGGAGACATTAAAGTTTACAAATTGCAGAAGGCTCTCTATGGTGTCAAAGAAAGCCCTAGAGTATGGTATAATTGTTTGGATAAATTTATAAAAACATTGAATTTTGTTAGAAGTAACTATGATTACTGTTTATATGAAAATAGAGCAAGCAAAGATCCAATATATATATTAATATTTGTTGACGATTTTCTAATTTGCTGTAAAGACAAAAACAAGATAGACGAGGTAAAAACTAGTTTAATGAAAAGATTCGCAATGAAAGATTTAGGAAAAATCAAAAGCTACATTGGCATTGATATTGATAATAGTGATGATAAAAAAGTAATGATATTAAATCAAACAAAATATATTAAATCTTTGGCTGCAAAATATGGTCTGGAAAATAGTAAGCTATATGATACATCAATGGAAACAAATTTAAAATTAGAGCAAGCTAGAGAAGTAGATGAAAGTATTAAATACAGAAATATAATAGGTGAATTATTGTATATTAGTACAGGCACAAGGCCAGATGTGGCGTACAGTGTTAATTATTTGAGTAGATACCAAAGATATTATAACCGAACACATTACAAATATGCTATGAGAATCTTAAATATCTGTATAAGACTAAGGATCTGAAGTTAACTTATTATGATAATGTTAACACTGAAATATTAGACTGTATGGTAGATTCTGGTTATGCAGGGGATAATGTGGATAGCAAATCTACATCAGGTTTTATTATTAGATTGTTTGGAAACTTAATTTATTCGAAAACACGTAAACAAAATACTGTAACTAAATGTTCAACTTTTGCAGAGTATATTGCTATGTCAGAGGTAGTCACGGAACTGCTTTTTATAAGAAACTTGTTAAGTGAATCATTTGATGTAAAATTTAGTAGTCCGATAAAGTTGTATGAAGACAATTCTGGTGCAATTGCTATTGCAAAACATGGTAATTTTGCAAAAAATTCAAAGCACATCGAAGTGTAGTATCATTATCAAACGAGAACTACGAAAAAAAGAAATAATTAATATTGTAAAAATAGATTCAAATTCTAATTTGGCAGACATGCTAACAGAAAGTCAAGATAGGACAAAATTTTTGAAAAACAGGTTGGGTTTAAAGATAATTTAGTTTTTAATTTTAGTGAAGATCAGTTTGACATATTGTTCATGTAAAAAGATAAGATTATAAATTTAAGGAGGCGCGTTATATAATTGAGTAAATCTATAACATTAGTCTCTAGACTGTACAGTGTCTTTTTCTATAGAAACTCTGTTGTGAGTCGTCTATGGAATGTTTTTAATTTTTATCTGTTGTCAAGCTATACTTCACCCCGGCTGTTCTGATATAATGGTCTAGAATAAAACTTCATTAATTTTTTAACTATTTTCCTTGTTTAATTCGCTCATTCAAAATAACAGTAATAAATAAATGAATTACGAAGATTTATTACTAAGGAAAACTGTGACTAATTCAAATAGTAGTTTTCAAACGTCAGTGTAAAAAAATAAGCTTATTAACGTACGAAAAATTTGAAGGTAACGTTTATAAGCTATATTTATAATTTTTACGTACGTTTTACATGAAATTGCGAAATCGTCGTGGATATTAACTAATAAAGGAATTATAGTTTTACTTTAAAAAATGTGGTCGTGACGCCGATAGGAGTAAAGGCGTGAAGTTAAAATCAGAGACGCTAAATTCGTTCAGGACGCGCATACATAACGAGCCATGTTACATTTCCCGGTAAGCCATTGCTGTGATTATCCAATGTTAGCAAATCATTAATACAATAGCTCATTAATATTCCGACGTCCCGCAATATTAATGCCGCCCAGCGTCATTAAAAGCCATGAAACAATATAACCAAAGGATTTAGATACAAGATATCGCTGTGAGCGAACAAAGTTTCCCTTTGAAACAATGAAACATTTACAACTGTAGTGGAGGAAGTGGAAAGAGGGTTTTGGAGGGGGAAGGTGGGGGGAAAAGCAACGCAAGTAATTAATTAGACTGTAAAAGTCTTTGCAGTCGGCATGGATTGAAATAAATGGTCTACGTTCAAATGGCGTCTGCATTTTATAGTCCGAACCCGGACAGGAGGCTGCTCTTAATTACGTATACATCATCCGCCTCATCTCGTTATTACTGTGTTGCATCGTTTGTACGAACAGTTTGCATGGCCATCGACGCCGGAGTGCTCTAGTTAGGACCATGATATGCGAATTGATCGTCCGTTTAACTGATTTGACCTCGTTCGGTTCGATTCAGTCTATAAGCGTCCTTGCACGCTATCGGATATAAACCTTTTAATATTAACACAACTGATTTATTAAAGTGTTTATTGTAAGAGCATGTATACAGAAATTTGTTAAATTGAGGCTTTTTTTATTTTGGAAAACGGGCATTTTTTCAAAAACCTGTTCTATTTTATTTATATAACTGAAGGGATTTAACAGCATGTACGTGTGGTTTGTGCATGGTATAAATATCAACTTTATTATTGCGTGTTATTTTCAATTGTTGAGATTTTTCCAAGCTCTTCATTGAGTATCCTATGATGCTAATGAAAGTTTGTATATAAATGTAATTGTTGTAACTTAAATTTATAAAATAATACTCTCATCTTGATAGATGCAATAAGATTTCACACACTGCTAGTGTGTCAAATACACTATAACACTACATAACTACTAAACTATTACATTCAATAGCCCTCAAAAAATAGGTATAAGGACTATTGAATTCATTACCTGTAAATAAAAAATATTACGACGAAGCATTTCATATTCGTGCAATATCAATATTACATTATTGTTCTCTAGCGAGGCGGGACATTCGTTTCAATTTTTTTTTTATGATTTCACCGAAATTATAATTTTCAAAATACTACAGGGATGAATTTATAAAATATCTTTTACAATGTCATTTAAAAGTACATTTTAAACAGGGTTTAAAATTATTACAAACAGTTTCTTATAAGAAAAAAAAATAGTTTGTATTGCTTTTTGTTTTTTTATTTGTTGTTACTTTTGCATTTCGGTTTGGAATAACCACGAGTGCGTTGATTCGCATAATTAAACAAGAAAGAAACACAATCAGTAAAAAAACACTTGAAGTCGAATTTATCATTATATATTTTTTGTAAACCTCGCAACAAAACGAGTTTAAGTAGTCAATATGAATTATATATTCTAGAAGTAAATAAAAATCGTAATATTTTTCAAGTTTAATCGGTGTAGTATGTCTTACCATTTCGAGGACACGATGAAACAATCTCTTTGTTAAAAAGACGAAGATTTTTACAAATGGTAGATTCTGTAAACTCATTTATAAATTTTCACTTAAGCTTTTAGAGCTTATCCAGTCGAATTCAAAATGTTTTATTTCTAGTATTGCCTCTCTTATACAAAAAACAATTACATAAACAAATAAAGCGTACTGATTTTATCACGATTATGGTTGATGAGCTTCCAACCCGTGGCTTTGACTGAGTCGGTATAAAATGTGTTCCTTCATATTTTATTCAAATTCAAATACAAAATGTTCTTACTTCATAGATTATAATACAACGCTTAAAATGCGTCATGACATTAAAAAAATTACAATTTTTTAAATTTACCACTTTTTTTTAAAGTACCACTCTTTCGTAAGACAGTTATCCCTCGAGAACGAGCAAGAAACTTGAGATTAGCTCTTTTCAAACCATAATTATACAGGAATATAATCATCTATAAAACTATTGCAAGAAAAATAAATCTGTAGGAAGTCGAGCTCGTTATGACCATATATCCTGTAAATATTCAGAGATTTGTTAATACACTTTTTTGCATTGTTTATTAACAATGATTTTAAATTTTTATAAATGTAAATTTTATATATTCCTAGGAATCTTACTAAACATGCATACACAGAGCCCCCTATATAAATTAACAACCTTATGCAACCGACTAACATGTATACATAGTTGATTTTTATTTCTAGTATTGATATTATGTCTATCGCTGTTTTTAATTACACATTCTAACTTTATTCCTATGTATATTAAACATTGGTTAATAAACTGTGATACCAAGCTAAAATTATAATTTCTTTAAAGCTACTATTAAGAAAAACACGACGTCCCAACCCATAAATTGCGCGAATGGCCCGCTTTTGTAAAATGAAAATTCTGTGAACATCCGCAGCATGTCCCCGAAACAGAATACCATATGACATCATGATGTGGAAACAGCCAAAATAAACTAATCTGGGAGGTTTGGATATCAGACAAATTTCTTAACTTGTTGATTTCAAATGCAGCAGAACTAAGCGTTTTCGCCAACTCATGGATATGAGGATATGAGGACCCTATTCAAGTTTACTACTTAAAGTAACAACGCAGGAATACAGTAGTGTCAATAAGTTCTAATTACTCATTTCTTATTAAAATAGTACCACATCAATTTTTCACAATCGGAAGCTTAATAGGTTAAGACGTAAACTATTTACACCAAAGCATTTTTCAATATTATATAATATATAATTTTACACAGGTCAACAATTTAGCATGTCCTACAATAATATAATTGTTTGTCCAAAATAATAAGTAGCTGAACCTGTTATGTCTTCTGAGCAAAATGGTGTCAAAACTAAAATTAAAGAATGTTGTCCTTCTTTTTTGGTGTCCTACTTTTATTTTAAATTTATTCTTTCTAAATCATGTCAAAAAACTAGTAAAACTTAGCAATTTTTCAGCATTAGAAAGGTTTCCTAGATATAAATGATACCGAACTTAAATTAATTGCCTCACGTAAGATGTTGCAAAATCAAGGCTTCTGGTTATAAGTACTATTGATATGGTTTTAAAATCAAAAATTTTGAAAATAAATTATATTTTAAAAATACCAAAAAAACACCTTTTAGTGATGAATCGAATTGAAAAGTAAAAAAATAATTCTTATTATAGGAATAAAATAATAAACTAAATATATTAGTATTATTGTGAAAAAAGCGTGAGGTGCTCGTTAAATTAGTTCTCGAAAATATTCGAACGATATGATTAGTCTAAAAACGATACGTAAGATATGGCACAAAGCGCCCCACACTTTTTTCATAATAATGCTAATATTTTTCGTCCATTATTTTATACCTATATTAAAAATTATTTTTCACTTTTCAGTTCGATTAATCATTAAAGCGTGTTTTTTAGGTTTTTTAAACTATGTTTTATTTTTATGTTTAAAACGCTTACATACCTATTTAAAAAAGGCACAGCCACAACAAGGGCTTACCAAACAGTTGATGATTTCTATTGAAAATGAGTAATAAATTATTGTTATATTATTTTACATAAAATGCTATTTTTCTTTTTATTTTCACTCCAAAAACAGGAACTAAATTTTATCATTAAATGGTTATCCTAGAATTGTAAGACTGATGTTTAAGTTGAGTGCAAAATATTTGTGTGATAGTTTAAAAAAAACTGTTTAAAACATTCTGAAACATTTTAGTGATGTTGTTGTATAATAATAGGCTGGTGGATTTAACGTATAACTAATTATATTATGAAAAATGTTTTAAAGCAAACATTTGCAGTAACAGTCTCCAAACAGTTATTGTACATTTAAATTCATTTTACCACACGCAAATGATAGCAGACTGATAACAACGGCCTTCAGATAGCCACTTTAGTTATGAAGTTTTATTTGGACATATAATGCGGCCAAAGAAGACTTTAAGACGTTCTGCGGTAAAACGCGAATCAGTTGGGTGAGTCTTTTATTAATTATACTTTTAAGATTTAGCTGTTGCGTGCCTCCCTTCAGCTCCAATTTCTGTGATTGCCAATGTCTAAAATCATAACCGTTTGTAGTACGGTAATAAAATATACATACAGCCTTTGACTGATGTTAAGTGCGAACTAAAGGAAAAAATTCGAACGGGATTCCCAAAAAAAAACTGAATACCTATATCATTCAGGATCCTGCCGACGGCGCGGGGAGGCAGGGGGAGGAAAATACTGGATTGAAACGAATAAAGCAGGCGACGCAATTTATCAGAATAACGAGCTTTTTCGAATCTCCCTTATGTGACAGTCGGTTCATTTATTTTTTCTTATCCGTTTGGGCGCGATCACATGTTGAGTATTTGTCTCGCGCCACCCGTTCGGGCGCTATCGGGCGCCGGCGACGGCGGGCGGCGATTTGTCACAGCGCGCGCCACCGCCCGCCGCCCCCCCGGAAGCTTTGTTATGCGGCATTCTTTAAATGCCTTCTCGCATGCAAACAAACAGACACGCTTGAATGTATGCATGCAAACTTGGCACTGCTAGCATCCATAGTCGAATGATGAGATATTTATTAGGCCTATAGAAAAAGTTTCATTGCAATCATGTGCAAAAATTAAGTGTGAAATCCATACTACTATTATAAATGCGAAAGTGTCTTTATCTGTCTATTTGTGTTACTGTTACGTTTTCACATATAAAGCGCTTCACTGATTATAATGAAATTTAACACACAGAGAGTTTGACATTTGGGAATGGAGCTCAACAAAAATTAAAATGATTTCAATAATCTTCAATATACTAATAGAGCACACTATTTCGTAGTATATAAGCTATTCTTTGTTTGTCTATATGTCTACTTACAAGTTGAAAATGACTAAACATAACATAACATGTAGGTTACTGTTTATTTTTTTTATGATTATATGGGTACCTTATAACTAGATGATTTTAAAGTCACTTATTGTTTGTAGTCTTCTAATAGGTGATGAGGAATGAGAGGGAATGGGGGTGAAGAAGATACGGTGTGAGACGGTGAAGTAAAACGAAAGAAAAAGTAAAAGAGAGTGTCAACAATACGATTGTTATTATGTGATTAATGGTTTAATAATAATGGTTTAAAAACAAGAAATTCATAATAAATTAGAACCAACGACAGACTATTTATACTGTGTCTTTTGCCGGTATTATATCCTATTATTACAATATTATATATGCAAAATTGTATTTGTTAGCTTGTAACGCAGTTATGCATGATGATTGAAGCAATTAACCACACAGATAGAATATATTCTGGATTATATATTATCGTTTCTGTAGAATAATTCACAAGAAACCGGAATTGAAATTAAAAGAAGGATAATTATTGTAAACGAGAGCGAAAGTGCGAGCAGTAAAAAGGGGATACAGAACTGGACTATAGGAGAAAACCCAAACGGAACTAACTGTGAAATCGAAGTTAAAATAGATTGAAATCGGTGTCAATGAGTGCAAGATTGCTGGATATAGAAAAGTAGAGCCGCGACCAAAAGCTAGTCTACATGAAAATGAAAATAATTTATGTTTATTAATAAAAAAAAAATAACTTTAATTTGGTTATCAAATGCATTAGTTCTTTGATATAGCGCTCAAAACAACATAGAAGCTAATATAGCCTTATCAACAATTAACAGAAATATCTCTATGAATTGAAAATAAAATTACGCGAATCATGTTTAGTTTCGATTAAGTAAGTGAACGTAATATCTTCTCTACTTCTTTGCACTTTTTCTGTTCACTTTCTTGGGCTCATAATATCTATTATCATATTAAGTATGCATTTCTTCCCCGACATATGATAGTGTCGTTTCGCTAAGTATTTTTGCAGGTTTGGAGGCTTTATCCATATAGAATCAGGAATTTGAGTGATACTTGTTAATGTTGCCCTTGTGAAATGAGTCGTTCTGATACCAAATTAAAAAAAAATAATAATAATTTGTGGAATATTATTTGTAGTATCGTAAAACTTTTTGAGTTCCGCACATATGAACAGACCTAATGAAAAAGAGATAAGTGAATTAATAGAGTTATTTGAAAGTTATTCTGTTCACAAGATGCATACACAAAAATTGCTAAGACAAGATTTTTTATTTTAGTTTGTTTTAATAATTATTATTCAATCGGAATAATTTACACGTTGATTAATCCATATTAATTGGCATGAAAATTATTCAGGTAAATAATTATATAAATGAAATTAATGTTATATGTCTATAACATGATGTACGATTAACTACAATAAAAAAAAAAACAAAAAAAAATTACAGAAATGATTAATTTAAATAAATCAAGAAGGCAACATTAACACACAATACGTAGGCAACTACATTTTCAAATACGAAGGACTTAAAGACGTTTGTGTAAGTGGTATTTCGAATTCCTTAAGCTTTTAAGTATTAAGAAAATTAGGAATGTTCTCAAGGATCAACAATTGTTTAGAGCTCTTCATCACCATGCAGCCACTTGATCAAGCATACAAATAAAAGTTGAAATTCGTCAGTCTTATACATATATGAATTCTACTTTTAATTTTTAGTTCCATTTGCTTAAAATAAGAAGGTTAGACAACATGTACGGCATGCCGTGAGACATCATAAATTTTAAAGATTTCATAAAGTTTTATAACAAGCGTATACATCCCATCTCTTTGCAATATAAACAGAAATGTAATGAGAATGAGAGATTATGTGAACGATAAATGCGATTCAAATCTTTCCCTCATTGGCGTGGGCTGCACGCATTTGCAAACGTCCGCGTACATATTCTCAGGCCATTTCAGATGTGAATTATACGGGGCGGAGCGATGGAGGCGATATTTATAAAGAAAGTTATTAATCTTATTGTTAAATTCTATCAATCCTACTTAAGGTCTGTAAACAGGCTTAACGACGGATATGAAGTCATCCGGGACCAATTATGAAGACGCATAAATATTTGATGTTAGCATATGCTGTAACCGTCCCTCGTCTAACGGTTTAGGCATTGATTCACACATCTAGATATTGATAGACATTTCGATTTCATTATTTCGAATCAAATCGAAAATTGCATTTATAATTAAAAAAATTTCAAACGCAAATTATGCACGATTTTCGGACTCTTGTATCTTATAACTTAAATTCATTTCTTACAAGTGATAAGCTGACCATTGATAACCTTGATAATGGACTTTTCTATTTAAGTTCCGATGAAGTACTGAAAAACTTGGAAGTTTTTAAAACGATAAGCAACGAACCGGTTCGGTCCGGGGCCGGTTTCTACAACAGGCCCGGACTGAACTTAATTAAGTGCGCAGCTAACTTCAGTTTACTTAACATAACTTAAAGAAAGGAGCAGTTTAAACTTGGAATCTGATTAAACTCGTGCTTAAGTAGGTTTGGATCGGTATTGTTTTTCAGCATGGATAAAAAAATAAAACTTCATCTTTCCGTGTACAATAAGCATTTTCTTGTTTGGAACTTTGAAATCTTAATTGAACTTATATAAATCTATTTGTATTTCTACAAAATTTTGAAAAATATTTAGGAATACATTTAAGTTTCCATATTTCCATATTAAATTAAATTCTATATACACATTTATTAATAATCATTTTTTCGTAATTACAATCAAAATTGCGTGTACTGTGACGCTACACTAGAAGTTAATATCATACATAGACAACAGCGGCTCAAAGAAACATTCGGCAGTGAATTCACAATTTGCGTTGTAAATATAAAAATAAAACTACTCATTTTTATACGTACAATATAAAAATACCTTAACTGCGATTCAAGAATACATTCTGAAAAATACTTATAAAATGTTCTTTTTAAGAAAGACGTATTTTGAATATTCGACAACAATTTTAAATTTAAATCCTTTAGAATAACCGCTCGGAGTTTGCAAAAGCATTCATTATCATTCGGGATAACTCTACTTAGTGGATAGAATTATAATAATCTTCCAGAAGGAATTGAAAATATGGTCTGGTTCAGACGGAATTAAGTATTAGCATTTATATTCAAATTTCGAGGTGAGAGTTAAAAGCAGTTACTTTGTTAGAATGGAAAATGTAAAATAGAACAGAAATAGAATTGATTTATGAAAACAAAATTAATGACAAACTGAATGCTTTTTACTGCACTTTGTTTCGTTGCACGAATTGTTTAAATAAAACCTGGACATGTGCGAGTTGAACTCGTTTAAAGAAGGTGTCATATGATGAATATATCTATTACTTTTTAAATCTTTGTAGTGTATGTGAAATAAAACAATTGGAATTATATTTAATTTATTTATTATTGCATCACAAGTGATGTTATAAATTGTAGACACATAATGAGAGATTTACACCGTTATTTTATTACTGCTTATCGTTTTTTTAAATCGCTTTGCAGCAGTTTCGGAGATAAAGGGAATATGAACAATTTTCATTTGTTTTCTATAAATAAAGCTATTTATTTTGTATGCATAAGAAAAAAAATACGTGTTTGAGATTTTTACATGTCACATGATACTGTTTGGCAGCCTTTTTTGATATTGTAATTTTCCCTCCAAAAGCGACTCTCGTGTTCCATAACACGTCCACAACATAACACGTCCGTTCATATGTATGACATTACAGATAGTATACAAAATTCATATATATGTCTGACTGATTGACTTTTTGACTTAATCGGTCCATTAGGTTCGGAGCAAAACGGCTTTGCCGGATGTACAGGCAGACTCACAAGTGATGATACAATGGTTCCGCTTTATCTTTATTTGGACTAATGGAATTTTAAAAATGCAAATTACTATAGTTTATACGACAAGTTTCTGGCAAAACTATGAAAACGTTATTTTTTGTTTATTGTATTACTTTAATATTATTCCGTTTAAATATATTAAATAAATTACTAATAACCAACTGAAAAGGTTACTCGTCCTACATGAAGCCATAGACTCTAACATCAGCTGGTCTATGGCAGAGTCGTTAGGTTATGAAAACGCGATAGTGCGGAAGTAGGACAAGAGCCGCTTTGCTTGAAATCGATACTATGTATATCCTTTGATACATTATTACAAGCATTTCGCAACTATTTTATATTTCAATCTGGAAATGGTATCACCGTAATGTGAAATCGATGATAAATCTATGTCAGTAACGACACAAGATCGGGTCACAAGTCGGCACTTCCCGACGGTCGTCCGACGGCGCCGAAGCGAGTCAATCAATGATGAACTCCCGCCGGTCCCTCTCGTGGGCGGGACAATTAAACGTAAGCATTAATTTTGTTGACCCCCTCCCGCCCCCCGCTTCCGCCTTATTTCCCTTTTGCTTATTCAGCAGGGGCGATGTTCCGATTTTATTGTGAGCCGTTCTCGGCGCGATGTACGGCCCCTCTAGCGCCCACCCTCGCTGTATAATTCCGATCTTGGGAGTAATAGAAAAGGAAATGTAATGAATTTATTCGCATTGATGAAGTTTTCCGTTAACGTTCGTCCGGGACGGACGTTACGGGGAATGTGTTTTTGCGGTGCTAACGCTGATCACTTTGTGCGCGTACGCATTCCGGCCATTACGTATTTATTCGTCTACTACCTCTTTTACGTTAGGTCGGGACATTTGGGTATATGTGATGTGGGTCATTCGTTTGACAGACTGTACAATCAGCGACATTCATGTATTGGAAGGTCATATCAAAACTATGGTAGAGCTATATTGTGGCCAAATTGGCTTCAGCACAAAAACGGGGTGGTTCGACCTGTGATATTTTCGAACTACCCGTATACTGTGACAATGCGATATTTCGCATTATCACAATATACGGATGTGAAGTAGCAGCTCCCGCTGTTGTTATCCGTTCACTAAGTGAGAGTTCCGGTAGTCCACTTCCCTTATACACCCTTCATGAGCCCGAGCCTCCTTTCATCAAACAGAGCTACCGACGCACTGATGACCCCTCTGGGGGGTCGCTCTCCAATGGCTCGCTTGTTCGTCTGTCCTTCGAATATGTTATATAAAAAAGTTCATGTGAGAAACGCATCATATGTCATTGTATTGTTAAATATAATGTCACGGCTTGGTATCTCTTCAATGAATTGTAATAACACATATATTACCCTATTTTTAATTTTGTATCTTAAATAGTATGTTCATGTGTGTACGTATAATGAAACAATATACGTATATAAATTGATTTCGTAAGATGAAGAGGAGGAATATTGAGGAGCACCTCTAGGTTGTGAATAGTCGCTAATGACTGAATAAAGCATTTGTGCAAAATTTCTTGAAGTATCTGTACCGGTTAGCACAATTAAATACAGGTACTGATACAAATTAATTTTCATGATGGTTAGCAATTGCGGTATTTGTAAGGTTATGCTAAAAATCTTAATCTTCACTGTCGAATTCATACATTAAAGTTAACGAACCATTGGTATTTTAATATGACAAGAATTTTTATTAATAATACTTATGTTAGTTGAAGCTCAATTCGATATAATTGTTTCAGTTTCCATATTTTTTCAAAAATTAAAATATTTCTAAAAAGCATATAAAAACAAATAAGATAAAAATTTTAGTTTCTTAAATAAGCAAAAAAAGTTCTCTTAAGATGGTATATAAAATTTCTTATAAAATATGAGATTAATTGAGATTTTAGTCCATTTAATCGATAATAGCTTACCTAAAATATCATTTTGACTTGAAATTCACTCCACTGGCTAAGGTTAATAGGTTCACTTAAGCAATATTTATGACGTTCAGGGGAAAAATTCTTTCCTTAGAGTTTTCGTGAACTAACCGCTTATTGGACATTATTTACGAAAGGCGTAATCTACCAACCCAAGGTTAAATATTGCCTTGCTCCCCTCCGACGTTAAAATTTATTCATCACCAGCCGAACCAACTATGTTTTTTTCTTTACTACATAACATCAATTGTACTGTTTTTATTGATTTACTATTTTTACTGTGAATGATCTATAGATAGAAGATTGTTATGGAAATTAATATATAGGTAGTTACAACAGGAGATTCCGCAAATGACTAATGTATGTCTGTCTGTATGTTCTTTTATAACTTAAAAAATGTATCGCTGATCTTAATAAAAATTGGTACACAGAAAGAACATGTGATTGCACAAATGATAGGCAACGGTCTGTCTGTTTATCTGTCTGTATATCCGTCTGTATATCTGTCTGTCCTTTTGTAATTTAAAACGATTTTTCTGATCCTGATGATATACAGTCGGAACACGTATTGGGTTAACGATAGGTTAAAATCATTAAAAAAATTATATTTCTTTAGGAGCTATATTCATTTGTGTTTATAAAATAGTATGAGTTTGAACAATTGCTGCTATTTAGAACGTTGCGTTCATTTGACAGAACGTTTATTGAAATCAAATTTAGAATTAAAATTAGAGTCAAGAGCGTAACCAGAATCGAACGAGGAGCATTATAGAGGTCAAAATGTTCCCAAGATCGGCAACAGGACCAGAATTGCAATAGATCGAAACAGAGTCAAGGTCAAAACAGGGACCCAAAATCAGAATCTACAAAAGGGTAGCGATCGGGATTGTAATTTAGAGTGTGATAGATCGGTGTACAAGATGAAAGAGCTAATTGTTTGTCTACGTGAGCGGACAGCGACCGGATGATAATTCTATACATTATTAATTATTAGGTGAGAATATGCAATGTATGATTTCCCTACAGAATAACACGTGACTCTTTGAAAGATATTGATATATATGAATAGTCTATTCATTTGTCTGGATCGGTTAGTTATGAAACAGTGCATATGAGCGATATCTAAGTGAAAACTTATGGGTATACATGCTTCAGTTTAATAAAAAATATGGTATGATCAAAAAATACTGTTTTCTAGCGTTATGTGGGTCAATCGGAAAGTCCTTACAAAATCAAAAACTGAGCAAACTAGCAAGTTGGTTTAATATTATCGTTTTTCAAAATATTGTCCGTTGAGATCAATCTCAGTGTTTCAAATGCAGCGATGAATATACGCTGAAAGAAACACTTTGCCCACTTGGAGTTACTTCGACTATGCAGCCATTGCTTTCTTGGCGTTCGTGAACCACTTTCCTCGGAGTTTTCCTTTTATTTTAGGAAATAAATAAAAGTCGCAAAGTACGAGGTCGGGGTTGTAAGAACGGGTGAGCCAGTATCCCTATACCTGACGTCACCAAATTGTTAATTGTTTGTCTAGAGGCATGTGGCAAAGTCCGTCGTCTTTTTTCCCGATTTTTTTTCCAAAACAAGAGGCAGGCAATTGTTAGAATACTAGTCCATAGTTACTGCTTTTTTAATAACTAAAAAAATTGTTGCACAATGACCTGTCATTCCAAAAAAAAGATTTTTAATTATTTTTGCATACAGTAGGCAACTTCTTGAAAGGAAACACTCACTGAGAAGGTTGGTTGTCTTTGATTATGGGATGCTGACAGTAAATCCAGCTTAAGTCCCTTGTAACTATGTCGTATACAGCATTTGAGTCACCACCGCGAAATTTTTCCGTCGTCGTAGAAAAACGTGTCTTACGCATATCGTCCAGTCATATTAGTGCGACCATATTTGAACTCGTTAAACCAGGTATAACGGTAAAACAGTAGCTTTATCATGAAAGACCAACAGAAGCCTACTATAAGTTTCTTGTTTGCTTAAATGGAAACTAGAATCATAAAAAATCATTGCTTGAACATTTTCTCTTAATATTTTCATGTTGGCGTTAGACAAAAAAATTCTTTTTACCGCCAATTTGTAATATCAAATTATATATGAATGCAATGTGTATAAATGAAGTTGGCAAAGAGTTCCATTTTTAGAGTTGAAATTGTTTTTTTTATTATACAGTTTCTAAGTGGCCTGTTCTAAAAAGATTGAGGACCACCTATGTAACTTGCATTTCCATTAAATATTTTTTAAATGCGTATTTTTTATGTAATGCTTCGATTATATAATTATCTTCTACAACGCAACTCGATTAAGACACGCTTCGGAAACTTTAAACTCGATAGATTATTACGCGGGAGGATGGCTGACGTATTCGTGCGTGATATTAATGTCAAATTGAATATAATTGCAGATTGCACTGTATCGTCGTCATTATTAAATTTCAAATATCTGGATGGTTCCTAAATAAATTTCCTGTGATTTATTCAGATAAGAAGGGTCAAGTACTTATTACACCACGCACAATGTGTACGGCTCCAGTATTAGTATGACTATTATATTCAAAGCTCTTACGTGGGTTTATATGAAAGTCCTCAGAAAGTAAAAAACTGAATAATTTAGCAAGTTATTTTTATTATTATTGTTTTTCAGAATAACGTCAATGCATTCAATGGAACCACTGAGAGAAAAGCTGTACATTCACACCTAGGGGTCGCTTCGAAGGCCGTTTCATATACGTAATCAGTCGAGGAAACATGCAGTTTATGTAAAACGATTTAAACTGAAGAGCGATTTGTGTAATTCAATGTGATAAGGAAATTTGTAAAAATTTCAAACTTAACGACAGAAACTGTGTATAAGCTAAAAATCCTGTTTATTTGTTTGCATTAACTATGTTGTTATTATATTTTGTGTGCTCTATACCTTATACGTAAACAATTATTTTTGTTAATTAATAATAGTTATAGAATCGCAGATAATGTAACATTTTCTAAAATTATATCACATAATTATTCCAACCTTTCCAAAATCCTATTTTCAGTTCTTGAGAGAAATTTGTTATCTAGCTTTATCTTGGCTTGCTCATTTCTCGCCCGTCCCGCACTCCTGCGCCCCTCTCGGCGCGGGTGGCGCGTAGCTCGCGGAGCACGCCGCGGCGCAGCTCGTACGTGCGATAAGCTTTCTTAGTAAGCTTTGCCGGATTTTCATAAAGTTTTCGCTTGAAAAACTCTAAAGCTTTTTATATTGAAATTTGAGACGGCATCCGATACAATTTTTATAATAATATTGACTTTAGAGCCACTGGTTATGTTCGTTTTTAGTCTCGAATTCCTTATACTATTTTTGGTAACAGCTTAAAACGTTTACTTGAATAATTGAATAGACGTATCGGAAACGTGGTATTAATAAAAATATAAATTAATTACTTTTATCGTACAATCTATTATAAGGTAGTAAAAAAATAATGCGTTGCTATGGCAAAAAAGATTTAAATCATAGTCACTTTGATGATAGATAAAAAATAAAGTATTAATATATGAAAATGAACATTTATTTGTGTGTTACTTATAATCTCGAATACTTATGTATCGATTTGGTTATATTCGACAAATCATTTTAAAAACTTAGAAAATTGAACAATTTTTATTGTTTTTTTTAATTAATTAATGTGTATCTACGCCATTAAACTATTTTAATGACAACATAAAGAAGCAGAAAAAGATAAGTCCACCATAGGAATAAAAATAACGAGGAAAACACAGGTTAAAATCCTCACAGAAGAGCTTAATTTGCACAACGCAATGGATCAAATCGCTTATAAACTACATTATCGCTATATGCAAACAAAACGAATGAACAAAACATATTGCATTTTGAAAAACAATTATATACAAAATGGTAGTACACACGCACATACACACACACACACACACACACACACACACACACACACACACACACACACACACATATATATATATATATATATATATATATATATATAATAGTAGTAATTAAAGTAAAGAAATATCTAAAGGCTGTATTTATTTCGATATTGCCTTTAATTAATGTACACACATATGCTATATAAACATATTTGCGTGACCGCGTTTCAGAGTCGTGTAAAGGAATATGAGTAACATTGTTCTATGTCGTTATTTCATTTTATCAAACAAGTACCTAGTCTAAATAACATTGAGGTAATATGATGAAATACTAACCAAGAACAAAGTTTCTAGAGATACGACTAACTCTAACTTAATCAATAACTATTTCGTTTTGACTTAGTTTGCATAATGAACTTATTTCACTGTAGACGTCTAGGTACCTCGTTAAACGAGAAACTGCTAGAGCTTTTGATTACAGTTCTAGTTTGGCCATCCCTAATTTGGTTGTATTGACATTAATTTGTGGCCATTTTTCAGGGTTTTATTTATATTGTAATTTGAGGAAAGTTTCCTTAATATCATTTATTTATATTGTTATTTTACTGGCTAAGCTCCATGTTAATAATTTAATGTATATATTTATTATTTATATATTATTTATAATAACTCTTTGAATATGTTTAAGGAGTTATTACTATTTAAAATAAAATTAAAACTTTATTGTGTGACATAAAGATATACAAATATGTATATACAATAGACATAAAAAATATTTGTATTCTGAAATCCTTCACTGAAGCTCTGAAATGTCTAATTTTGATGCTAAGCAAGACTTAAAATTGAGATGAATTTGAATTCTAATTAATAATACCAGTTTCTCCTACTTCTCATTATATAATCCTTAACAAATTGGCACGTATTAGAGTACCTCAGCTACAATTATTTAATGGTTACTTACGTCATTGCAATCAATGTGCCAAATTAAATAAAGGGCAAAGTTAAAAGCTTCCCATAACCTATGGTGTTCCATAAGGGAACAATTTAGGTCTACTCTTCAACTCACCTACATCAATGGACTCTGGCAAATAATTATAGTAGAATTATTGTTTTTGGCATTTGAACCTGACGTGGAATTACTTAATGAATTATACTAAATGCTGAAGTCATCCTCAATCTGTGTATTTCTTACTGTTTCAATCACTAAGTGTTCACTGTATCGACACCCGGGGAACTCAAAAAACCAATCTTATTAAACTTGAGCAAGCCCAAAGAGCAATTCTAAAGGTTAGTAATCCTCTTCTTTATAGGTATCGTACGACGTAACTCTACCAAGTGAGTAATGTGCTAACGACTAGACAATTATTCATTTTTTATGCCTTACTCTTTACAGCACTCTGATACAAACCATAGTACTATCTTGTCCCCTAAAAAACGAAAAAATCTCTATTCTTGATCATATATGTCGCCTCCTTTGCTCAATATTTTTACCTACATTTATATTTTTATATTATAATATTGATATTTTTACCTCTCGGGTTTTTCCTTTACAACACAATCGTAATCAGTATTAATTTGTATTATATCTCTTATTATGAGTGAAAGAAGTGCGTAACCTTGTTTATGAAGTAATTTACATAAGAGGATAACTACTAAATTCACTATAAAACATTTTACAATCAAATCAGTAGATGTTTACCAATACAACATTAATACAAACTCACACACACGCATGAGCACGCGCACTGTGCACCATTATACACGTACATACACACCCCATATATATATGCACACTTAGCAAATTGCGTCAGGGAATCTAGTTACTTGCACCACAAGTATTAATAAGGTCAGGGAAAAAGTTTTTTCGTATTTAATAATTAAAAAATTGCTGTGAAATCTCTTTGGTCGTGCTGTTTATATCTGGCTAGTTTTGATACCATTAAATAGATGACATTTAAAAAAAGAAAAATAAAAAGTATAAATGATGTCTCGTCGTTATTCTATTGTTTTTATGTTCACCAAAATGACTGACTGAATCTAACGTAAAAATTCGATACATTTTGAAGTTTTATTACCAAAAAAGGAAAAATGCGATACAAGCCGCTAAAAACTTTGTAACGTTTATGACTTATGGCAATGTCGGCAAGAGTAACACAAAACTGCTTTAAGCGTTTATAGTCCAGTAATTTTGATGTCAAAGATGAATCTTGTTCCGGTCGACCTGTTACAAATAAAGTCAATACCATTTTGGAAAAAGTACTGCAAGGTCGGTACAATAGTTCCTATAACATAATTGAAGAACTGGATACACAGAAAAGCTGGGTACTTAGGTCCCACACGAGCTCACAGAAAGAAATCTGATAAATCGTGTACTCATTTGCGATTCTACATTGAAACGTGTAATGAAACGGAACCGTTTTTAAAAAGAGTGATCACCGGTAATGATAAATACATTACCTACGACAAGAACGTGCGAAAAAAATGATGGTCAAAAAGTAAGCAAGCTCCACAGTCTATAGCGAAACATAGCGATAGACATCGATTGTTTTTCCAAATAACTAATGAAAATGTATCTACTGTCTCTAAAAGTTCAAAAGTTCAGTGCAGCCCCAAGGAAGTCCAACGCCTTTCGGAGTGTTTATTATAAGGTTTTGATTGAACAATAATTATCACTAATTATTGTTGGCAATTATTATTTTAGTATAGTATTTTATGCAAAATTAAAATAATTACTTCTTTATTGAATTTTGTGATAGAGTAGTAGTGTATGTGTCTGATGGTTTGTAATACCGTTACAGTTAAATGACAAGACAAATACCAAAATGCCTTTAATTTTTGTTACATATAAGAGTTGTAATAGATAAGAACAATGAAAATTCAACTTAAACTTATTCAGACTTTTATGAGTATATGTGTTTCGTGCTCATATATCATTTGAAATAATATTTATATTCTTGTGGTAGATGAGTAGACGAAATCTTGAACACTGCAATCATAAGCATACTTCTGTCTTCTATGATAGCAATATAAAAGTAGACTCTGTTATCTAAAATAATTTATTGATTCGATTTACTCTCCAGCCTTCGTTTTTACTAATAAATTTACTAATAAACCCTATAATTGTATTTATTAAGAATTTAATTGATATAATATATTCTTAGTATTATATTTTATGTTCTGACTATTTTCAATATTAAACAATATGAAAAATTAATTTTCATTGAAAACTTATAACTTTTTTAATATAATATATATAAAATTGTATAGCTGTGTGTATTAAAATTTAAACTTAAATTAAACCTGCTTGCTAAAGCTAAAGAACACTTTAAAAGTGATTCATATATTAAATAATATCTGATAACACAAATGAAAAAGTTGCGCTCGCCACGCGCGCAAAACAAGAGCGCGCTCTATTCAAGATTGAGTTCATTTAATGTTTCGCAATCTACATAAATTGTGCACAATTTATAAAATGTATCGCTATTCATTTTGTTTTTATAAGACAGTGCGATATATGTTAAGTCAGTCTGAAAAAAACTCTATAAATTTTTATATATGCATCTACTATCCTTTTCAAATAGCTTATTACGAAATAGCTTACGTATATATTAAAATATTGTACTATATGTCTATAACATCAAGAGATATAATTTTTAATTATTTTTAAAAGTAATCGTCACTAACATGATTATGTACAAAACAAAGGTTATTGTGACTCTTCCTTTATAACTGACTATTTACCCATTTATACATTTATTGGAATGAAATTCCTTACCGCACGTTACACTTGGCGCTCGGCGCATGGGAGCTACACGAAAAAAAGTGTAACCGCAATGAAAAATACCGATCGCTATATAGTGTATGTTAGGATTAGTGCTTACTTCTCGATCTCTCTGTCTCCTTCTCTCTTTATCTCTTAAGCCCGTAGCTTCTTAGTATATATTTCTAGATCTCTATGTCCTCTTGCATTATTTGTTTTAGAATTTTAATAATTAATAAAAAAATATGTTCATGTACAATTTATAAATATTTCTTAACATTTATTCACTTACACTATTATCATTATTATTCATTTATTTAATTTCAAACGTTTTCATTAATTTCTTTACCATAATTAAATTTATAAAATATGTTTATGTATGGCGAGAGGAGCTTCTTTCTAACCGGGTATCCCAAAGACACGGCTAGGATTTGTTTATTGATTGGAGCAATCGCATCTTTATTGTTTATTTTTATTCAAATTCTTTCTATTTCCAATTTGTTCTACATTAACTTTTCTCTGTCTTTATTTGTCTAGAGAAACAGTAAGTTTTGTTCAGACATTTTGAGAGATCGAGAAGTATTTGATATATAAGGTCGGGGAAAAAGTTTTATCGTATCTTATACACAAATTCAAGATAATTTTTCGTCGTATTTTATTTGCATTTGACTATATATACATGCATATTTCAATCCGATAAAAAATTATAGGGCCAGAGAAAAAGCTTTTTTGCATTTTATATACAAATTCAAAATATATTTTCATCATATTTCCATCTATTTCTATCCATTTTTCATTATCAGTGATCAACCTTTTCAAAAACGATTGGGTTTCATTAAATTTCAGTAGAGAATTGCAAATGAGTGCAGATTCACTACATTTATTTCATTGAGCTCGGGTGAGACTTAAATAACGAGCAATGTCGTAAAAATTATATACTGATCTTGTTCTACTTTTTCCAAAATAGCATTAACTTTATCCGTGACAGGTCGACCAGAGTGAGATTCATCTTTGACATCAATATTACCGGACTAAAAACGATGCATTAAGTTCATAATTATAATTTTTTTTTGCGGCTTTTGTCGCATTTTTCTCTTTTTGCAATAAAACTTCAAAACGTATTGAATTTCTACGTTAGATTCATTTTGGTGGACAGAAATACAATGGAGAAATTATGCGACACTATTTTCACTTTATATTTTTCTTTTGTTAAAATGTTGTGAATTCGGTTGGCTAGTTGATTTAATAAAATAAAATAACTGACTCCAATATCAATTTAATTTGTTTCACATTGATATCAATTATTTAAATACTGAGTGCTGGTGACCCTTAGTTGGTCGGCGACTTTTAACGAGTGGCTGTCTGAGAGGGACTCTGAACTAGACTCGACTGACGATGGCGGTCAGGATCACCACCGGCGCTGTGGCGCATATAGGTGGGAGCGAGGGCTTTGCTATTGGCCGCCGATCACGTCATAACTCACCTCGGAACATCGGCCGGCGCTTTTTACCATATAAGGTAATGATTTTGTTCCCGGGCTTCGTACTGGGAAGATGCCGTATACAGCCTGAGCCCGTCGTGCGATCGCTGGCGCATCGTCCGTGTATGCGGTACAACCGCTACCATGTTATCTATTTTGTGGCATCAAACTAGTCACATGCAAACAGCATAGCCAAAGGGATTCTACTACATTTATTTGATTATATAACACGAAAAAACTTTATCCCTGACCTAATATTTACATTATTTGATGAGTTGTATAAGAAAAAATTAATTACGCCGAAATTTGTAAGTTTTATAAAAATATACGAGTGTTATATGGTTCGTTAGTTTTATAAAACGTCCGGTATTGAGCATAAGCCTCCCCCTATATTTCTTTGACGATGGTCATCGCCCATCTGTAACCGGCGGTGGCCATACGCCACCATAACGCCACCAGATGGACTGGCGGCCTGCACCAGTCCACCTAGTGGCGGGCCGCCCCACACTACGACGTCCAGTCAACCTTTTTTCCCCAGCAATTATCGGTTCTACACGAGCAACATCGCCAACGTTGACACTTCCACTTATCAATTTTATGAGCTACATTGCTTAATTCGTTCCTCTGAGGAATATTCTGGTTACAAATTTTATCTTAGGAAGGAATCCGAGTATTTTCTTTCGTCGCATTTCGAGAGACTCTTAAGATTATTTATGAGACTAACGTTAAGAGATCACGTCTATCATTCATATGTCATTTGGTATTTTGCTAGCGAAGCATATTATACTTATTAGAAGATGCTTTGAATTTTATTGAAAGCTGCACACACGAGCTGAGTTCTTCGTATGATCTCTTTATCGAAATGGGATCTTTGAAGTCAGGCGGCTTATCCCAAGTGAACATACTCGTCAATAAATTCGGTCGAAGAGTTCGTAAGTATAAAACTGATAGTTGAACCTTCACATTATTATCGTCTTGTATACATTACCTAAAAGTAGTTTTAGTAGTTTTAGTAGTTTTAGTTAAATAATTATCGTAGTATATAAAATATTACATATCGTTGTTGGTTTCAGTGGTCAGCGCCTCCTAATGAGAAGATATCAGACTTGAATGTTGATCGCAGGTTATGTGACTGATAAGTTTTAACTTCAGACTAATTAAATCATTAGCACAGTATTTCAGTGATTGCATTGAGTTGTTGGTCAGATAGGTTGTGACCGCGTCGGTGGTAACGGTTCTTAAGAGCTCTCAATTGTATTAAATCATCGTGCAGGGCCTAAGGTTCTAGAGTTCTAGTATTTGCGATCTGCAACAAAGACTGTAAAATGGAGGTCTCTGGAGTAAAGCGATACGTGTGCAAGTTTCACGCAGAAGTAAAGCAAATTTAAACGAACATAATATCTAAATGTAAACCGCGAATTCTCATTCGTCGTATAGAGGATGTTATGTATTTTTTTTAACACGAAACAGCAGCTAATTCTAAAACAATAAAAGGTCGAAATGAATCCGTTTAAAGGCTAAACGAGCACTCGTAAATACGAGTGCGAGAGGGTAAAAGGGCTCGTACACGTACGGTCGGACGTTCGGAGTTGCAATGTTCCCTTTATGCCCTAATCTAGTTAGCTAACAGCGAACTTTTAACGGGCTCCGTGCAATAAGATTTTACGGCGAAACTTAAATATGATGACTTCGTTGAGTAGGAAAATTTTTATGAAGTGTTATTTTCACGTTTTACCGCGCACCCTTCGGAAGCCCTTCAGTCCTCGAATCTAATGTTTTTGTTTTTCGTTTTCCGCTTGCGCTTTTAGCGGTAAACGAGTTCGTCATTTTGATCCTATGTTAATAACCGTAACGCGAGATCCGGGTCATGTTTTTGTGTTGCTATTTACGAATATGTTTTCATGTGCAGGAGGCAAATGAAGCTATTTAATAAAAATACTCCTCGCTTAGATGTTTTCGGCCTTTTCCATTCGAACTCATGTAAACCGTCCTATTTCTTAAGATATAATGACATCGAAAAGTGTTGAATGGTGCGTTTTCATTGTTTAATTATAAATAAAAATTGATAAAGGAACAATTAAATTAATAATTTATCAAATAACATCGAAGATCATATGCATTCTTATCCCTCAATACGAAAATGGATTGATTGTACACAAAGACTAAATAAGAAATTATACTTATTTTATTATATAAAATTTCAAGATTCAGAGCATACTATATACTTACAGTTTTAGTCAATGCATAAACTGTTCAAATCTGGGTAGATAGTGTAAAGCAATCCTACCTACCTGAAATCCTTCGGTGGTCGAATAAAATCTTTATTCGATTTTAGCAGAACATAACAACAAAAGCAACTATATTTACATAAAAGTGAAATTTTCTTTGTTAACTGTAATTTATTTAGTAGTTTATTTGAAAAAACATAACTAATTTATGAAGAATACAATAAACAAAAGAGTTTGAATAAACTGAAATTAAATTACCCATTTTCTTTGTTTTGAAAGAAATGAACTCAACTCTAAAATAGCAACTGAGATGCACGTTATGAATGCATGTATAATAATTTCGAAATGTCTAAGCTTAGATAACTTACTTCATCTTATTTCATTAACAAATTATTTTAGATATTTAAAAAAGGCCTTGGTAATATTAAAATAAGGCGAACTTCTTACACCTGTAGCTTATTTATTTCTATATAATTCAACGATATTGGCATATTTAGATAATTCAATACAAAAAAATCTGAAAAACGGTTAACCTCAAGGCCAACCCTGCAAGTTCTCGGTAATTTTAACCGCAAAGCTATAGGTAACATAGTTTTTCGTGACGTCTTTGAGCGGTTCAAGTTCAAAAAATACGGTTCATATGTAATTTTGAGCTTTTCGAGCTCAAAAGTCTGATATACGTTAAACAAAGTAATTTTTTACAAAAACTGTTCGATTTTAAGTTGTTTCATGGCATTTAACATCGTTTTTTTAGCTCTCTTAGGCGAAATTTATTAAAAAAAAACTTATTTAACGAAATTTGAAAATGATTTGACAATATTTTTTCTCAAACAAACTAACCGTATCTGACTTGTTTATTAGTGATTGATTAAATCGTATGAGCTTTTAAATAAATGAATTATTGAAATCGATCCGTATGATCATTTGAAAGTTCTCAATATAAAATCGATGTCACAAAATTTCAAAGTTATGTTGAAAACGCTTTTTTTTTTTAAATATTTAAAATGCCATAACTTTGGAACGCGTTGTTCGATTTCAATGTTCAAGATGGCAATTAACGCAGATTTTGAAGCCTAACAATTTTATGCTAAATACAAAATCGATTAGTAGTAAAGTTTCTAAATTATTTTAAAAAAACGCTAGTTTCCTAATTTTTTCGATTTTTTTTCGTTCATGATATTTTGCGAACTAATCAACCGATTTTGATTTCCAAAACGGCGTTTGATGTCACTTTTTGAGTTTAAGAGCTGATTAGGTTATGGAATTGATCGGTGCAATAGCCAAAAAGTTATTCTCAAAAACCATAGTTATTGAATTTTTTTTCAGATTTTTTGAATGTTTTCGGAATCTACTGGTTCGAATCAGCTTAAACTTACAGGAAGTCTAAGGTCAATGAAACAATTTCGAATGCCATAAGTCTTGTTTCGATCAGTTAAACCGTTCAAAAGTTATAAGAAGTTTACGTACATACACACACACACTGACATACGGACGCTATCGTAGAAATAGTCAGGGAAGCTTCCTAGGGATTTAAAACATTGAGATGTGTTGAAAACTCGATTTTCGCAAAACGGGGTAAAACCAATGACTTCTCTTTTTTACCCTGAACAGGGTAAGAAAGGAAAAATTAATATATATTTTAAATTTTTTATGAACCTCATAAAAACGTTTTCGGATAATTGTTTTCAGTGATAGTTCACTTTAAAAATAAAATTACAAGAGTAGTAATTAATTATATACTCTGCAACCGTAAATATTTAATAACAATAAAAAAATACACACAAATTTAGTGATCATTTAAACTGATCATCAAAGTAATTGTCGTTAGGTATATTCATCATAAAACAGAATTTGCAATTTGCCACCTTGTTGATTTTGACCCTAAATAACAGCTTTAATAAATAGTTTTGTGCGACATGATCAAACAACTTTATAAAAGTATTTATCGTTATGACGTTTATAATGTACAATTCAATGCACAATAAATTCACATCTTTGAAGTTTCAATAAAATAACTAAGAACAATTTCCAATAAATTGTATACATCACACGACACCAGTACTTACATACATTATACTTCAAATAATATTAGAAATAATGCTTACACGCATTATTCTTCGAACGAAAGGATACCTGTTTCGAACCTTCATAACAGACGATTAATTTTTCACTTAAGTCAAATATAACTCCTGTTTTGTGCTTCTGAAATCAATTAAGCTGTAGGATACAGCATGGGCCACAACGTGTATTGTAAACGTAGCAGTCCGGAGGGCTGTCTTTATTCATCCGGTCTGCTCCGTGGTTGAATCTTCCCAAATCGCACAATTTTTACAAAAAAAAAAATAGGAATTAGGAAGGGTATGTCCCTGCAGTGAATTGGCAAAATAATCTGACAACAATAACACATCTAATTCATATCCACTGTCAACTAAATGCGAAAAATTATTGAGAATACGAGTTGAAAAATATTCATCGTTTTACACATGGAAACGATCGGGGACTGTCTAATGTAACAATTTCCAAATGAACTTAGTAAAGCTTACCCGGAGTTCTAGTCCGCAAAAACCTAGAACTTTCCTACGAAGCACAAAGCTTAGAACAGCTAGTTAGTACCGAAGAGGCAACACACTCCGCTGAGGCTTCGTGCGCGGAGCTAACTAGGGGGAACTGAATTCGTTAAACATTACCTAACTGGATTCCAAGTTAAATCCATTTAGCGTCCCCCAGCAATTAGGATGGGTTCATGCAGGTGCCGGCATGGGCACTGGGGGCGTCTCAAGGCAGGTCACTGATTGATTTAAATGTCAAGGTTAAGTTTGATTGATTATTTATTTATTGACGCTACGAGAGGATAGGTTAGATGAATTTAATCGTTGCAAATTAGAATGTAATAGTTTCATAATCAACCAAAGGGTTCTAATTTTAAGGTTTACAAAACAGATCTAGTAAATGAATCTTATCTTTCATCTGTAATTCTGTTCACTCACATTTTTATTAATCTAGCGGCCATAAAAATTTTAGTTTACTTCCTAGTTATACAATGTACGCTACGTTAATTTATATATGTATTGTTCGAGGCGTCTAAACGAATCGTTTGATTGTTCGACGCCGACAATCTTATTGCTTCCGGAATGGTTTTTATTTTTCGCCATTCATGGTAGCTAAGTAGCTAATTTTTAAACATCATCTCAAACAGTACCTCAAAATCGGCTATTTATTGCAATTGCATATAATATTACCGTTCGTTAGAATAATGTCCTACATTTTGTAAAAATAACTTGATATGTTGCCAATACAGAAAAAAAGTTCTAACGCCGCTGTTTTATTTTAATTTATTATGCTATTTATTATATTATACTATTTATATATTACGCCATTTATATATTACGCTTTTTATTATATCTATTTATTACGCTAGCGGTGCGCGAAGGCCCGCTACTTAGTATTTTCGCGTTTATGAAGAACACTTTTCGTCAAGTAGTTAAGCATACATTTTTTTTTAATATGCTTTTATCATAATCAACCCGTTAAATCTGCGGATCCAATTTTGCTCACACTCATTGCACTGGTGACAAAAATAATACTCAGGTGTATGTTGAGACGTATTTTTTTTAAATGACCGCCATTTCGAACCAATGGATTAAATACATTTTTTTAAATATCCATGATACGGGTATCAAATATAAGGCTTTATCAATCACGTGATACGAGTCCTAATTTTAATTACATAATAGCGGATGCAAAGATGGCGAACTACATTTTTTTATGTCAATGATTGATTATATTATTGCTCATGTAGTTAAAGCATATGTGGACAAACAATTTAATATATTGTGAACAATTGTAAACAAAATAATTACGTAATTTTTCCCATTATTTATCGCTAGATATACACTAAATAAAAAGCGTCAACTAATCTTTTTTATGCGTTTCTTGTTTTTCATATATTTTATTGCGTGAAAAATATTTTTTTAAATTACTTTAGATTTACGACATTTACGTGAGACATTTACGTGGACACACCTACTTTAAAACATTTTTCACATTAGTCGATATCCGTATTCTTTGCTGGATGTGAATTAAAATTAAACGACGATTTTTTTTTTCTATGATTCAAATATGTCCGTAGTTCCAATCGCGTAAACAAGAAATTATTCTTTCATATCGGTTAACATCCATATCAATTCTGTTGATTCCGGTTACGCTACCTCTCTTAATCCAATACCGATCCCCAAGCCAACCTTGTCCTCCGTTGGGTATTGTTATTAGTGATAATAAATTATGCATTTTAATTGGTCTTTGAGCACTTTTTTGCATTAAATCATTTATCCTGCTTGAACAAAATCTACCTCAATGCAGAATCTGATCACAATTCGCGCATGACCAAACAAATTTACTTTTACATTCATAATAGTATAAATAGCCCAAAATCATCTACGTACGATTGCGCGTAGATCGGTCATAAGCTCAAACGTTTAGTTCAGTTCTGCTGTGCTGAAAAACTGCTGAACGTGTTTCAACATTTCGTATTGAAATATATGTATTCAAAAAGCTTATAATTAAATATGTATAAAAACAGATACCGGTTATGGTTCGTGTGATTATAATGCATATTTTATTGACGTGACAACGTCTTATAAATTGGTTTGCCGGGTGACACTTCAAGAAACTGCGTTACGCTCCGCTCACGTTATGCGCTCACAATGAGAGCGAGTGAGAGGCACGCGTCCCTTCCACTCGGGCATGGTTAGCCCGCCTAAGAGCAAGAGAGACAGACATAAAAAGTGAAAGGCACGCGTCCCTTCCACTCGAGCACAGTTAGCCCGCCTAAGAGCGAGAGAGACAGAGCGAGAGAGAGAGAGAGTGAGAGAGATAGGCATACACACCGGTTCATGTCTTGCGCTTCTATTTCGCTTAGGCGCCTGCATACAAGTTTACACGTTGCCAGTTAATTGTAAAACGATTGTGTAGTGATAATGTGAAGGTAGTTATATTTGTATATAAATACGTATGTATGTGTAAAGGTAAAAATAAAATTTTGTTAATATGAAATTCAGTGCGAGATTCTTTGTATAAATTAATGTTTTAAATATAATTCTTTGTATAAATAAATGTTTTAAATTGTTACTATTATTTCATCCTTCTTCCTACTATACGAATGAATATTCACATTAAAATGATTTTACCACTCAAAGTCGTTGTCACGTAAAACTTTCGCCCGTATACCGACTTTACAGGCAACCAATTTTATTTGTTTTAGTATCTGCATGAATTAAATAAATACTTGTTTCTTTTAATTCGATATTATAAGATATTTTACTTCTGTTTCATAGATTCCTTTAATAATGGTGCCTAAAAAAAATTAAAAAAAAAGAAAAATATTAGAGTTGGATTTCTCTAATCGTACATTCTGTCTAGTTAGATATATCTTCATCTATAACTTCGATCGTAGGCGTCCCCAAATATAACTCCGGTGTGGGTACGACATGGGCGTTAGACATAATTCTCCTTCCAACTTCGTCAATGCTTAGACTGCCTTCTTGCAAGTTTCTACTAGAGGGGGTCGAGCTGCTCCAGGGATTCTGTCATCACTACTATGCTATCGAATAAATTCAACGTGAATCGTACAATCGCGGTTGACGATGATACCGTGACATTTCCTATTTAATAATTTAAGGATGTCTTCCATTACAGTGGTCAAAGGTTTAAGCGGTATGATTGGTCTGCTTCTCGTCCTGTCTGACATCGACAGGCATTGGCGAATACAAAGTAAATAAATACGAGCTCGCCTGAGTCGGATCATGAAACGTGACCGAATCCTTTGCGTGATTTTAGTCTATTTGTAGCTTTCCAGCTTCAAAGTCCTCACCGGAATGTCACGTTCATAACCCCCCCTTCCCGGCCAACCCTCGACGTTTTCAAATATGGCGAAATAAAAAAAAATACCCGACTAACGATTAGCTTGCTTCGCACACTCTAAACTACTAATACTTCATATTTCAGACGTTATACTTATTTTTTCAGTATGACAGAATTAATTAAACAACTGGTCTCTCCCTCACCCTAGCATCTTCTTGCTAGCCTATTGCTTAGCTATTCTAATCTTGTCCGTAAACGGATCACTAAGCGTACCCGAATAGTTCTAGTAGGACTATATGACTCACGGAATATTATTATAAAAAATAACATTAATTTATTTATTTGACTATAAAGAGTAAATTTATATATGTATAAAAATTGATAATTTTTGTAATCTATTGTATCATTTAGTTTTTAATTAGTAATATACTTTAAGCAGTATAAATAAATAATTTAAATATAAGCAATATCAAAGAATTTCTAAGAATTATAAATTGAACTTATTCTTCTAGGAAAGTTTTTTTTAATAGAATAAAATATTTAATGAGTTAATAAAGTATCTATAGATTACAGTAATAATCTCTGTTTAATGATTATAAAACCTGTTTATAACAGAATATTAGTAATTAATTAATAACAATATATATATGTGTGTATAAGAGGAATTTATTACCATTATTACAAGATGCATAGCTCTATCGATGGACAAGAAAGCAAATGTGGTGCATTGTTAAAACATAACTAATATGTAGCAATATATATATATATATATATATATATATTTATATATGTTATATATTATAAGATTAATAAAAATTCAACAGCGTAAAAATGAACTATGTAGAATGAAACAAGATGGTACAAAAAATCGTCCAATCAAATATGACAAAAATTTGCATTCAAAGGCAACAGATTCATGTTTCCTTACTTGTCGCGATTCTTGCTACATATACGTTTCCAACAGCAAATGTTTGTCATATTTAATTGGATTTTTTTTTTATATTATCTTTTTTCGTCTCTTTAATTCATTTTTACGCAGTTGGGGTTTTTTTTATTATCTATGAATTCTTTCTTCTCTAAAATATAATTCGCAATTTCCCTGCAAAATACAATTTTTTTAGTACCCCAATTTCCTACCTGTAATGATTCATTTCCCTTAAATATGAAGTACAAGTGAAATTTTTTGAATGTACTCGATGTGCATGGAAGTCTAAGAGGTTTGTCAAGGCTAAGGGATTTCTATGCACGTATACGTATACGTGTACAAAGTTTCGCTCAGAACTAGAAATGTATTTTTCATATATAATTTTCCGGTGCCGTAACGAGCGCTAGTGGGAGTTCAGGAGGAGCGCGCAGTTATTCCGCGCGGTCACATTCTAACAAACTTACGAGTCCCGAGCCAGCCAGAAATTTCTGTTTAATTTTTCTTTAAGAAATTTAATCGTGAAATAATAGATTTCTTCTTTAATAAGAATGCATTCGTATTTAACAACACTATTATAAAACTGTAAGGGGGTAGTTAACATTAAGACATTTATTTGAAAGACTAATAGAGATCGAACTGAACTCAATCTGAACTCAATACAATGGTGTTTAGAATTTGCCGTTTATTATGGCATAAATCAAAAACCATTGAATGGATTTCGATAAGATTTACATAGTCCGGAAAATTTTAATTATATTTCATCAAAATCTGTAGTCAACTTGGATAGCGAGCAAAAGTTAATAATAACAATTTTACTACTTTCATCCTGACGGAAAATCCATATCTGGAACAAGATTACTCTCAGCTCCGAACGTAATTCAGAATAAAATTTGTATATTATATTTTTATATTTCCTATCATGTTTTCAATACAAATATTATGAGGTAAGGGAACATATAAAAAAGTTTCATTTAACATTTTAGAAAAATATTCATTTCATGTAAACGAATGAATTATAAATTATAAAAAAAATGAGAAACATCATTGTTAATCTATCTATACACAGAGCTAACGAACCTAGCACTGCAGGCACGCAAGTCCTGCCTTACGTTGTTTAATTAATTAACTAGTGTGTGTCAGAAAGAGAGAAAGACAGAGAGAGAAGTAGATAGAAAGTCGCTGCAAATCAAATGGAGAGGCATGACGCTTTTTCGTAACGTTACAAATTCTATAAACTCACATCCCCACGAGTCGCATTAAGAAACTTCGTTACAAAAAAATCCATTAGAAAAATCAACTCCTAAATGACTATAGAACTTTGGCGCAAAGGATCGATGTACCGAGATAACCTCGTCTCGCAACCTCCCCGTTCGGGCCGAGCGCCGGTCGTCGGCTGTGGAAATACAGATAGAGAGTTTTACGAAGGCTAAACGGCATCGCCCGCCCGGACCGCATACGATGTAATATCAGAGGGAAGGCGAAGCGAAATATAATTCCGTATCGAGCGGTCGTTGGAGCGATGGCGCCGTAAAGATTTTCATAAAAATGCTAATTCGGAACGCAGCGTATTGCGCTCCCGCGGCGGGCGGGCGGCGCGCGCCGGCCGGCCCGGTGTCGCTGAAAACTTACTTCTCTCATTAAATGTAAATTATATAACAACCGGCACCGCGACGACGCCGATCCGCCGTAATTTATGTCGAAGCAATTTTAATACTTCGACATAAATTGCCGTCGCGGCGCGGCGTCGCACTTGCATTTTTGATACGCTAAAGTTGCCTTTCGTACGAAAGTTCCGGAATTGTTACGACCGCGTCCGCGTCTCCGCCGTGGATTTTTATACGGCATGGCAACTTTATATTTTATTTATGCAAACAATTTCAGGTACAAACGTGCAATAAGGTGTATATCTTGTACTCAACAGCCAAGAAGAAGAAGATATCAATGCAAATAAATATAATTGCACTGTCTGTTTCCAGTTAAAGAAATAACAGTATTGGTATTAACAGTAAAGCAGCAGTGTTATAATATATTTTAAAAACATTTTTGTCTGTCTGTCTCAATAGATTAAATGCAAAATTGTATGTTGTAGACCCCAAAGCTACATTTTTTGTAGATAATAAACTTTGGAATCAACATAGACTCATAGAGTTACGGACAGCCGCACTCATGGTATTAAATTTTGAAAATGTGTAAGTAAAAGTGTATGATTTTATAAATGTTATGTAAACGGGCTTAAGTTAAGGATTCTTTCTGTGCTTAGTTGTATTTTTGTGTATTGATTAAATAGTTTAAATAGTTGTCGTTCATTACCCGGGATTAATTATTAGGAATTGTTTATATTGTAATGCTTGTCTATATTCGTGTGTTTTATTTAGTGGAATACTTTTTGTCTTGTTTGTTTTTCATTGTGTTTTGTCATACAACCGAGCATTGGTGTATCGAGCACTGTGGCTGTCTTACGTCAAATATGTGATGTGCATGGCCACGCCTCCTCGAATGTAATATATGAAGTTCATATGTGCAGGAGGATGCGCATTTATATATTGCAGTGGATTTGGTGCATCCGTCGCAGTTGCACTCCGGCCGCTACGCGTGAAGCTCGTGCTGAAATACAGAAGTCTGAATATCAACGCTATCTATCATTTTTGTCTACACCGCAAGACAATCGTTCTCCGAGGCGATAAACGAAGAAATCCGAAATGTGGGCATACGCGGCAGCGGAGAAACCACCGTTTTTGCTGTGGAAAAATTTACCGTTCTCACAGAAAAATCTTTGACCAGGGTAATTAATCTCAGAAGATACTAAACTGATTTCACATTTTTTTTTTCGCTGTCCTATCAGCAATACTTTTCTTGTAATATATTGAGTACCGCTAACAGCAAAAGATATACCATTTGTCGCGGAAAAATATTTTCTCTAAATATTCTGAAAATAAAAAAATATAAAGTCACAAAATGAACACGCAAGTGCCCATACTTAACTTAGTTCTGCCATCCCCCGGCAGCGTCGGCTGCTTAAGCGACGGAATATGAACGTTGGTCTAAATGAACTTTACGACAAAAAAAATAAAATTTAAATTATTTTTATAATTTGTTTTTGACTGCAGCTTTACATGCGTGATAATAAAATAATTTCTTGGTTTTTTTTAGAAAAAGTTAATTTATTTCTAAAAGAAGTGTTTATAGGAGAATCGATATTGGCACCGAGATTATAATTAAAAAAAATGTGATCAGGATAGGGATTGGTATAAGAACCGTCATCAAAACCTATATTAAAATCCAGAACAGAAACGAGACCTGGATTAAAGTCGACAGTGAAATTTAAAGCTAACCGAATAAAACGGGATCCATAGAAAATATTAAAGAATTCATTCTATATTCATATGGGCAAAGCTGCATGACGTGAATTATATTATTAAATAAGTGCATTTACATGTTTGGTTTTCTTGAAATGTCTTAAAGGATTGTAATTAAATTTTGTGTAAAGGTCCTAAAATAGACAAAATAAAATAATAAAATGGACACGATAGAACCAGGAACAGGGCCGAGAAAATCGAGAGCGAGACGAGCAACAGGATCGTGAGCTGAAATAAAATTGAATTCAAAAATAGGATCGGAAATTAATCTAGAAGTGGAATCGATATTTTGACCGCGAGTGGAATAAAAATTGAATCAAGAAGAAAACCGGTATTGGACGACCCGTTGAGGATAATTAATGAGATCGATTAATCGTCCGAATTTTATATTAAATACCATAATTATTATTTAAAATATATTTAAAAAAAATAGAAATAAATATCAATAGATGTAAACAAGTAATTCTAATATGTATTATCTACATAGCTGATCCAGATAGAGTTTTAAAAACGGTTATTATTTTTTTTCAGCAAATATTGTACTTTATACTGTTATATATACTTCTGTCATCTTTTGTTTGTAATTATAACACATATACAATGTTCTTGTTCAAAAAATATTGTTAATTATGGTCTAATTACACAATTACTTATTATTTCATTCGTTTGTAAATTAGGTGATATTTTTATGGAGATAGTATCATTTACATTTTTAAAGTACGACGTCGTGTTGATTAAGTCTATTTAAAAATTTATATTCTCGTTTTCCATTAATCTATAATATTTAGTATAAGATTTATATTACTATTTCAACCTAACAATAAAAGATGATTGAGCAATCCTACAGTTATCAAAATAAAAAATCAATTGCATTATTCTTGTAAATTCTGTATGTTCCTCATACTTCTGTCAGGTGACGTAGCTAAGGTTTATAATTTTAATGCATTAATTCGAAGAAAATCGATTTAACTCCTATCATACATATAATCCCATTATTTTTGTATCCGTATTAAGTGAAAAAAGCTTAACATTCTTCTCCTTCCCCGGCGGTTATAAATCAGCGGACGCGGCCGTCGGGATTAATTAGATTCCGCAACATTTCCAATCGATAAACCGGAAATTTCGGCTTTAAACTTTTACATTGTCGATTTTCGGCGGGCGCGGGCGCGCGCGCGCCGACGTCACGCTCAAGGGCGGCGCCTGCACATGACGGAGGGCCGCGTCGCCAATTATTTCGCCCGGGGCTCGCAAATGTCAGCGGCATTTTCATTTCGTCCCGCGTCTGTCGATCCGTGTCGGTTCGGACGCGATCGCGACTACGAATGAACCACTTTTATTTTCAAGTTTTATTCGGCCGCGCGCGCGGTGCGAATAAAGCGGTAGGTTCGTTTTATACAGCAGGCGGTCGCGTTCCGATTTGAATGAGTGACGATAAATCGAAAATGATGAAAAATTAAAGATTTTACGTCGCTGTTTTAAGCTGTGCGTCGCGTACTCTGCTATGGTTTCAGCCCAATGATTTTAGTTGTAAAAGTTTATGTTTATTTGAAGTAGTCCGGTTTTGAAAAGTCATTGCTTCCAAAGACAGCGTTTTGAAAACCAGACAATAATTTCAGTGCTTGACCAGAATTATGTATAATTTATGATTTATTCTAGTTTACCTGATGTACTTTCTCCTTGTAGTATACTAATCCCATCCCAATAAAAAAAAACTATAAAAATGGTTACCTGGCCTATATAATACCGCACTAAACATACAATTTCAAGAAAATCACAATTCCTATGTTTTATGTGACGTTGCATGGGTTTTTTTGGGTGTGTCTTAATATTTTTATACACTTTTGAATAAGTTTTATATAAATTTTGTTATTTTTCGATAGATATAAAATATTTTAATATATGAAAAGTTGGTTAACTTGCTTTAACAAAAAAAAAAATGTAATATTCGGTTTATCCAAATATTCATAAAGATATATTACACCATACGTAAATACAAACTTAGAGACATATATAAAAGGTTGTACGCCATGAGTTTATTTAAGTAAACGATTAGAAGAACTATTTTTTTTATTATTTAGAATTTTCATTATAGATGTTAAGAATAAATTTAGTAATAAGCTATACTTCTTAAAGATCAATTCTTAATCCTTTACTACATATTCTTGTTTAAAATTTTACAATTACACAAGATATATAAAGATGCTACGTTGAACTAAATAGCCAATTATTCATTAGCTTTCTTAAGTCCCAAAATAGGTACTTTGCATTGAAACCTTCAAATTCAACAAAACGGATTTTTTCATAAATTGTGAATATAAAGAATAAAGAATAAAGTCAAAATTTCCAGTTTATACAATACCACTGCATGTTTATTACTTGCTTCACGGTCAATAATCGCTAATTATTTCTCTAACATATTCATTTAGCTGAAATAGGTAATCTAAGGTACTAAATAGGTTCGGCCAAGTACTAGCATAACATACGACAAACGGACCTAACGAGAAGTTCGCTCAGCAAGAAATCGTTTCGGCAGCTCGGGCCGACCCGGCGGGCCGGAGTGAACTTCCGATCCGCTATAAATCTCGCAATCCAACTACAAGAACTAATCCACCTGTCGCCTATCGAGTTAGGAACTTGCCACCGATATCGGAATATTGGCCGCGGAGTAGGCTTTTTTTTCGCCATGGACTTGTTAAAGCCGGGGGAAGTTTAATATCCGTATGTAGTTACGTTTCCAGGCGTGAGGATTGGGTTTTTTTTTTATAAAGACAGGTCTAAGAAAGAGAATAGTTGGTAGAGTGTTTTAAAATCGATCGAATAGATGAGATTTTATCTATATACTGCTTTCAATAGGTCGTTTTAACACAATTAATACAATTCGCTCTGATGCTTTTGCAACTGTATCACTTGAATATAGATTTTACCCCAAAAATACTTTTTTATATAGTACTATCTTCTGCCTGCGGCTCCGACCGTGTAGATATAAAATGATGACTTTTTTTGGTGAGTGTATACGCCCCGAAAAGAATAACTATGTCAAATTTTAAGTAAATCGGACCTATAGTTTCCTAGATTTCGAGATGAGTCAGACAGCCAGTGGTATTTCGTTTTATATGTATATAATATAGATATATAGATAATAAGCATGGAAATACTATTCAGTGAATTAACTATGATTCATCAGTTAAAAAATTATATGTTTTAAGGTATCGTAAGGTGTTATGACACGTAAACAATACAAGAAAAAAATCTGAAAAACGATTGACCTTGCAGGCTCTTTCTAAAACTGCCCGCAATAATATTTATCGATGTATTTTTGAGCTCCTCGAGTTATTCCGCCTTGCGTTTTTGGGTTTTCGAACTCAAAAATTTGTACGACGGTTGACTCTGCAGGTCGTCCCTGAAACTTTTTACTACTTTAAAGCTTTAAGAAATATTTAATTATTGAACTTAGTACGCTTAATATAATGATTTTAGTGCTTTTTCAGGGTCTTTCAGCTCAAAAATTTAGTTCTAATATGTTTTGAGCTCTTACAGTTCAAAAATCTATATGAATTAAAAACAAATTTTTTTTATGTTTTCAAATACGATATCTTTCGAACGCGTTGTTAAATTTCGTCTACTTTCTGGTATCCAACGCAATTTTTTAAACAGAAAAAAATGACCGATTATTAAACATCAATCTATCAACAATTTCATGTTTCTTTAAAAAATAACCCTATTTTTCAAATATTTCGTTAACGATATCTTTCTAACGATCTAATTGATTTTAATACAGTTTCAACGATCAACTTTGTTCGTAAGTAGAAGAGCTAGTTAGATTTTGAAACTTTACGGTAGAGTAATTTAAAAATATTCTAAAAATAAAACACTTTTTGAAAATTCTTTCACACACAAACATACAGACAACACTCGGAAAATGGTCGAAATAGATTCCTAGGACGCTAAAACGTGAAGACATGATATAAACTTCATTTTCGAAAACCTGACTAAAAGCAGTAACTTCAAATTCATAACAGGAAGTTAAAAATATTTTCATAATTTTTTATAGCAAAATAACAAAAATTATAATGTAATTATCAAAACAAATGTGACATAAGTCACAGGCGTTAATTACATTCAAGATCGATATTACTTACGTCAAACGTGGATTTTTTCGATTACGAAAACGTCAACTCAACCAATCACGTGTTGGAGCACAATAAAGTCTAACCGACGGAAACTATATGAAAGTGGGGGTTTTATCGATGTCGCTAAGTTTCGGGGCTCAATCGTAACTGAGTGCTATAGTGTCATGAATCCGCCATTAATATCTCGCCGCGGGCCACGTTGCTCCAATTTGTTACAAGCCAAAACTTCGGCCTAACTTTGTTACGGACTTTGCATGATTCCAGTGATTAAATCGATTTGGAAAGTCTAAGCCGTCGTCGATTTCTCGTTAGTTTGAGATCGACCGCTGTACAGACCCATATTTAGAGCACAAACTTATGAATATTCTCAAATCAAAACACGAGAAGCTATTTCGCGATCATAACCATAGTAAGGTTATTCAAAATAAATCGTCATTTATTCTGTTTTAATTAAAGTTAAATACTCTAACCTCGTAAAAACGTTTTCAATTTTTCTAAGCATAACCTATTTCTTCCGTGTTATGCGATGATGATATTACAATTGACACGTACTTGCTTATGTAACTGAAAATTTAGAAATTGCAAGTCAGCTTAATAGGGCTATATAAGAAAAAAAACCCTTCACAGTTCTAGAATCGTCAACTGCCAGATAACTACAGACAACCCTTTCATTCGAGCAGAAACAAAATACGATTTCATCCAATGGATCGAGGAAAAAATCCTTGTAAATTTGATTGCCCCTTATGATTTGATTTCCTTTTACCAATTTTCCTTGAATGTGTTTTTCTTGGAAATTCGATTCTTTCAGCCCGTTTTTCTATTACGAACTAGTTAAGAAAACGACGTACACGTCTCGGTAATGGACTGGCAACAGTTGCTGACACATTTATTTTACTTCTTCTTTATTTTATTTATAAACTATTTACGAACCTGTGTAGAGTTTTTGTATTAACTGTTTGTTTCTGTAATAGTTTCGTTTCAGCAAATATGGTAAAATGTTAATATGGATTGTACTATTAAGGTATTTTATTTAATGTTATTCTAGGTGTAATATTAAAACTGTAATAGTTCAATTATTGTAGTTTAGTCTAATACTGATCTTTCTTTAAACAAAGCCAACAATAAACATGTATAACAAAATAAAATTAAATTAATCACTTTTATATGTTCTAGTTATAAGGAGTCAAATTTAAACTTGCAAAAAAACAAAGAGTAACCTATATTTTATGTGACAAAGAGTTCTATCAGTTTTCTTCATTTCATAAAAATTTATCAATGTCATTAAATAATGATATAATGTCATTAAAAAGTTATTAAATAAGATATAAGTAAATATTTATAAGTAGGCTCATAGACAGACAGAAAAGTGAACAGACAGAAGTTTATATATTACAAAATGGTGTGCTCTATTAGTATGCTACAGTTCATTAAAATAAGTTTAGGTATTGTTGATCAATGAAAAAACATACAAACGAATAAATAGATAAACAAATATAAACTAGTTTAAGCTATTTCCGTGCCAAATTTCACCAACATCTGAGGCTTTCATGTCTAAACCGTTGTACCGACGGACACAGACAGACTGGCCGTAACAGATAGTAGATGTAGACACTTTCACATTTATAATATCATTATGTATAGGCAGACTGGGTATAGGTAGGTTTCTATTAGTAAAGCATAATTAGAAGAAAATTCCAGATCAGGATAATAAGGATTTATAAGACCCTCGCACTTTCAAATCTTTTTCATTTTTTAGTATATTTATATATGTCTATTTTTTGATTATACATTGAAATAATGTTCTATAGCACAAATCCTATTCTATTATTTTTATACTACAAAAATTATGTAATATATCACATTTTTTTAACTTTCTTCTATGAAAATTTGAAAAAAATCATAAAATGGGAAAGTTACCGTTTTCACCTTGATTTTCGAAAACTGAGTTTTCACCATATCTTGACGTTTTAGGATCCCAGGATTTTATTTCCACCATTTTCCGAGAGATATCTGTACGTGTATATACGTGGGCGTGTAAACCTCTGATAACTTTTAGACGGAACACCCGATCGAAATGAAATCTGCGACAATGGAAAAGTTCCACTAAACTTAGACTTTCTGAAACGTTCAACCGACTCCGCCAGCTAGAATTTAGGAGATCTCTAAAGTAACATTTTCAGATAGATGTTTTTTAAATAACTTTTAAACTACTTTACCGATGGATACCAAAATCTAATCAGTCCTCTTCCTCAAAAAGTTTCATCGACTACCGCAAAATGCATAAAAATTGGTTAATTTGTTCAAAAGATATTGTTAGAGAAATATTTTTCAAAAAATCTGCTTAAAAAAACAAGATTGATCATTACAAACTGCATCAAAATCAATTGATACGTTTGAAAAATAAGGTTAACAGATAATTCGAAAAAAAGGGTTTTTCAAAAATCTTGGCTATCCAAAGTTTAAAAAACTGCTTCGAAGATCGATCAAACAACAGGTTCGAAAGATATTGTGTTAATAATAAAAACATTGCGGTTTATAATACACATAGATTTTGGAATTGTACGAGCTCGAAACATATTAGAACTATATTTTTGAGCTGAGAGAGTTCGAAAAAGCATCAAAAATTCGAAAAAAGCATATAAAAATATTTTGAGCACGATGAGCTCAATAATTTACTAGAAGTTTCAGGGATGACCTGAAGAGTCAAATGTTTCACAGATTTATGTTCATTACAATTAAAATAATTTATACAGTTATTTTAGTTCGAATGAAACATCAAAGAGTCTAATTCACGATTTCTCCGTATTTAGAATTTAAAAAAGGAAACCCGATGCAATAATCGAACTGTTATATATTTCCGAGAAAAAGATTTTATTGGGCACCGCAACTTAAAGGAACGCCGAAGCCCCAGCCTTTGATCCCGCCGGCTGAACGCCTGCTGAGAGGTTTTTCCAGGCTTCCCGCGTAGGTGCCCTAAGCCGCGTAACTTGTTGCTTTATCGCCTTCATTATTTAGGCTTGTTGAAGTCTTTACTGTAAATTTTTGGTATTCTGGTAAAGCATCACACTCGCTTTAACCTATGATTTGATACGAAATGGCAGCGTATAAGATCACGTTTTAAACTTTGTTATAAAGAAGATTTTCATATCTGTTTTCTTGCTATTTATGTGACAAGTGTACGTTGTCCGTAGTTCTCTGTAGAGAATCGATACAGTAGATTTTATACCTGGATGCTGGCAAAATTAGGATAAGGGGGAAAAGCGCCCGAAGCAAACAGGTGAAATTCTATATAGTTCTCAGCATAATATGTAATATATTATAGCAAGTATTACTAGGCTCTGACATATAAACAAAACGCTAAACGTACAGAGCTTATGGTATGATGTAATT